>JAJPUD010007303.1:70634-110246 GCA_023553655.1 Myrmecobius fasciatus
GTATGGAAGAAATTAGGCATTGACCCACACCTAACACCATAAACCAAGATAAGGTCAAAATGGATTCATGATCTAGGCATAAAGAATGATATTATAAACAAATTAGAACAATGTAGAATGGTTTACCTCTCAGACCCGTGGAGGGGAAAGGAGTCTGTGACCAAAGAAGAACTAGAGGTCATCATTAATCACAAAATAGATAAGTTTGACTATATCAAGGTAAAAAGTTTTTGTACAAACAAAATGAATGCAGACAAGATTAGAAAGGTAGCAGTAAACTGGGAAAATATTTTTACATCCAAAGGTTCTAATAAAGGCCTCATTTCTAAAATATATCGAGAATTGACTCAAATATATAAGAATTCAAGCCATTCTCCAATGGATAAATGGCCAAAAGATATGAAGACAATTTTCAGATGAAGAAATTGAAACTATTTCCGGTCACATGAAAAGGTGCTCCAAATCACTATTGATCAGAGAAATGCAAATTAAGACAACTCTGAGATACCACTACACACCTGTCAGATTGGCTAAAATGACAGGAAATGATAATGATAACTGTTGGAGGGGATGTGGGAAAACTGGGACACTGATACATTGTTGGTGGAACTGTGAATGGATCCAACCATTCTGGAGAGCAATTTGGAGCTATGCTCAAAAAGTTATCAAACTGTGCATACCCTTTGACCCAGCAGTGTTTCTACTGGGCCTATATCCCAAAGAGATTTTAAGGGAGGGAAAGGGACCCACATGTGCAAAAATATTTGTGGCAGCCCTTTTTGTAGTGGCAAGAAATTGGAAATTGAAAAGATGCCCATCAACTGGAGAATGGCTGAATAAATTATGGTATATGAATGTTATGGAATATGATTGTTCTGTAAGAAATGACCAACAGGAGGATTTCAGAGAGGACTGGAGAGAGTTGCATGAACTGATGCTGAGTGAAATCAGCAGAACCAGGAGAACATTATACACAGCAACAAGAGTATACGATGATCAATTGTGATGGACATGGTTCTCTTCAACAATGATGTGATTCAAACCAGTTCTCCAATGAAGATAGTCATGTACATCCAGAGAGAGGCCTGTGGGAACTGAGAGTGAACCACAACACAGGATTTTAATGCTTTCTGTGAATATTTCCATGCATTTTGTTTTCCTTCTTAGGTTGTTTTTTTCTTCTTCTCTTTGTAGATCTGATGTTTCTTGTGCAGTAAGATAACTGTATAGATATGTATACATGTATTGTGTTTTTCATATAATTTATCCTATTTAGTATGTTATAGATTACCTGTCATCTAGGAGTGGGGGTGGGGGGAAGGAGGGGAAAAGCTTGGGAAAAAAAAAGTTTTTGCAAAGGTCAATGTAGAAAAAACACTCATATGTTTTGTAAATAAAAAGCTTTATATATTAAAAAAAAAGAAATCATTCTGCTGATTGTTTCTTGCAGAGCAATAATATTCCACAACATTCATATACCATAACTTATTCAGCCATTTTCCAACTAATGGGCATCGACTCAGTTTCCAATTTCTTGCCACTACGAAAAGGCTGCTACAAATTTTTCTCTTTTTTATGATCTCTTTGGGATGCAAACCTAGAACAGACCCTCTGCTTTAAATGTATTTCTTGTAAACAGCATATTGGGGTAGCTATGTGGTGCGGTGTATAGAGCACTAGCCCTGAAGTCAGGAGGACCTGAGTTCAACTCTGGCCTCAGACACCTCATATATCCTAGGCTGTGTGACCCTGGGCAAGTCACTTAACCCCAATTGTCCTAGAAAAGGAAAACCAACATATTGTGGGATTCTGTCTTTTAATTCAATCTGTTATCTGTTTTCCATTTTATGGAAGAATTTGCACCATTCATATTCACAGTTAAAGTTTCTAATTCTGTATTTCCCACCATCCTATTTACCCCCAATTATGCTTTTCTTTTTCCTTTCCACCTTTCCTTCCTCCCTAGTATTTTGCTTCTTACCACCACTTGCCTCAGGCAGCCCTCCCCCTTTATAGCTCCTCCCCTTTTCTTATTCTTTCCCCCTACTATTTCTGTTCCTTCCTATTAGCCTCTCCATTTACCTTTCCTTTTCCCCTCCCTCTTCCATATGTGGTGAGACAAGTTTCTCTGTAAAGCCAAATATGTATAATCTCTCTTTGAGCCAAATCTGGTAATAAAATTCACACAATGTTCATCACCTTCTCTTTCTTCTCTCAATTATAGTAAGTTTCCTTTGCCTCTTTATGAGATTTAATTTCCCTCATTTTACCTCTATTTCCCCCTTTTTCCAGTACAGCTCCCTTTCCACCTCTAGTTTCTTTTTTGTAACAGCAAAATAAAATTATATCTGCCTTGTCTATGTATACCCATATCAGAGATTTAATTCTCAAGAGTTCTTTTCTTTTTACCTTTTTATGCTTTTCTTGAGTTCTATATTTGGAGGTTAAATTTTTTGTTCAGCTCTGGACTTTTCATCAGAAGTACATAAAGTTCACCTGTTACATTGAATGTCTCTCTTCTTCCCTGAAAGAAAATGCTTAATTTAGCAGGGTAGTTTATTCTTGGATGCATTGCAAGTTCCTTTGCCTTTTGGAATATCAGATTCCAGGCCCTTTGTTCATTTAAGGTGGAAGCTGATAAACCCTGGGTAATCTTTATTTTGGCTCCTCCAATAATTGAATTGTTTCTTTCTGGCTGCTAGCAATATTTTTTCCTTGGTTCAATACTTCTGAAATTTAGCCTTAATATTCCTTGGGGTTTTAATTTTGAGGTGTCTTTCAGGAGGTGATTGGTAAATTCTTTCAATGGCTATTTTACCTTCTGATTCTAGGACCTTAGGGCAGTTTCCTTGGATGGTTTTCTGAAAAATAATATCTAGGCTCTTTTTTTCATCATAGTTTTAAGGAAGTCCAATAATTCTTAGATTGTCTCTCCTAGATCTATTTTACAAGTAAGTTGTTTTTCAAGTAGATTATTTTACATTTTCTTCTATTTTTTTTCTTTGGTATTCCTTGACTGATTCTTGCTGTCTCATTCATTTCCATTTGTTAAGTTTTGATTTTTAGTAAATTATTTTCTTCAATTACCTTTTTTTAGTCCTTTTTGTATTTGGCCAATTGAATTTTTAAATGAGTTGTTTTGTTTTATTAATTTTTTTCCATTTCACAAATTCTTTTTTTAAGGAGTTATTTTCTTTTTTTTTTCCATTTCACAAATTCTATTTTTCAGGGGGTTGTTTTATCTTTCCATTTCACACATTCTGTTTTTCAGAGACTTCTTTTCTTTTTTTTTATTTTGTCAAATCTATTTTGTAAGGAATTATATGGTTTTTCCATTTCACTAAGTCTATTTTGTAAGGAATTTTCTTCAGATAATTTCTGTTTTTCCTTTTCCAAATTTTCTTGCAAAGTTCTCATTTCCTTTCCCCATTTTTCTTCTAGTTCTCTTTTAAGATTCTTTTTAATTTCTTCCAAGAGAGCCTTATGAGATGGAGACTAATTTATATCACCTTTTGGATATTCATCTGGAAACATTCTGCTTTTAGTGACCTCAAGGTTTGAAATCTGACCTTCTCTTTCACCATAAAAACTGTCTATGGTCAGAGTTCTTTTTACTTTTTAGCTCATTAAAAAAAAAAAAAAAAAGTTGAAATCTGTTTTCAGGGCAAGGGGGAGATTGCCCAAGCTTTTTTTTTTTACAAGCAGCTTTGGCTGCACTGGGTCAGTGCTGACTGACTTCCAGTGCTGGGTGGGTGTGGCCAGGCCCTGTAAAATTCTGATGTTTGGGGGGTTCATTATTTGCCTTTTGTGTTTGTGTTGGATGTCTTATAACTTTTCTGCTGATCTAGTGGCTTGCATCTAGGGCAGAGTAGCCAATGCTGCTGTAGATTCCTCCCGTTTGATTCTCCTGGAACTCACACTGCCCTGGGACTATGGGCTGCCTGCACTCAGTGTCTGTGCTCCTCCTACTTGTGCTTGGCCTGCTCCCCTCAATGCCCACTTTAAACAGACCTTTTCTGGAGATCTCCAAGATTATCTTCTGCTTGCAATTTGTTACACTCCCAATATTCATGGATTCTTTCACTTGAAAACTAATTCAAAGGTTGAATTTGCAGTTAGTTTGAGGGTTTGAGGGAGCGCTCAGAAAAAGACATGTAACCTCTCAGCCATCCTGGCTCTATCCCCCCTGTTTTTTTTTTTTTCATTAATTTGCTAGATATTCTTGTCCTTTTGTCTTCCAGTCAATTTTGTTATTATTTTTTGTAGCTCTAGAAATTATTTTTTGGCAGTTCGATTAGCATGGCACTGAACAAGTAGGCCAATGTAGGTAGATAATCATTTTTATTATGTTAATTCAGACTACCTATATGCAACTGATATTTTTCCAATTCTTTATATCTGACTTTATTTGTGTGAGGAGTGTTTTCCATTTCTGTTCATGTAATTCTTGGGTTTGGCTTGGTAGGTAGACACTCAAATATTTTATTTTGTTTACAGTTACTTAAATGGAATTTCTCTTTCTATCTCTTGCTGTTTGTTGTATTTTGTCAGTAATATAGAAAAGGTGATGATTTCTAGAGGTTTATTTTATATCCTGTGAAGTTGCTAAAGCTGTAAATTGTTTCAAATAGGTTTTTGGATTCATTTCTAGGATACTCTAAGTATATCATCATATTATCTGCAAAGAGTGATAATTTTATCTCTTCATTGCCTATTCTAATCCTTTAATTTTTTTCTCTTTTCTTATTGCTAAAACCAAAATTTGTAGTACAATATTGAATAATAGTGGCGATAATGGACATCCTTGTGTCACTTGTAGTCTTATTGGAATGCATCCACCTACTCTCCATTGCAAATAATGCTTCATTTTGCTTTTAAACAGAATTGTTTATTATTTTAAGGAAAACACCCTTTATCTGTATGCTCTTAAATGTTTTTAATAGGAATGGGTGCTGTATTTTGTCAAAAGCTTTTTTGTATTTATTGAGATTATCATAGGATTTCTATTGGTTTTCTAATTTATATGATCAATAATTTTACTGATTTTGAACCAGCCCTGCATTCCTGGTATAAATCTTCTTGGTCATAGTGCATTATGCTTCTGATAAGTTGTAATCTCTTTGTTAATATTTTACTTAAAATTTGTGCATCAATATTCATTAGAAAGATTGGTATGTAATTTTCTTTCTGTATTTTAGCTCTTCCTGGTTTAGATATTAGTACCATATTTGTGTCATAGAAGGAATTAGGTAGGACTCCTTTCCCTATTTTGGCAGAATTCACTTGTAAATATATCTAGTTGTGAAGATATTTTTCTTAGGGACTTCATTGATGGTTAATTTAATTTCTTTTTCTAAAATGGTACTATTTAAGTAATTTATTTCCTCTTCTGTTAATCTAGGCAAATTATATTTTTGTAAATATTCATCCACTTAGCTTAGATTGTCAAATTTGCTGTTATACAGTTGGATAAAATGTCTCATAATTATTGCATTAATTTCATTGTCATTGATGGTAAGTTCACACACATTTTTGTTGCTGGTAATTTTTTTTCTTTTAATTTTTCTAATCAAATTAACCATTCATCTGTTTTGTTGTCTTTCTGTAATACCAACTATTAGTTTTATTAATTAGTTCAACAGTTTTATTCAGTTTTATTAACCTCTTCTTTGAGTTTCAGAATTTCTAATTTAGCATTCAATGGGGGGTTTTAAAATTGGTTCTTTTCCTAGTTTTTTTTAGCTTTTTCCACTGATCTCCTCTTTATCTATTTTATTCATGTAGCTATTTAGACTGCTTTGGTTGCAAACTACAGGTTTTGGTATATTATCTCATTATTATCATTCTCTTGAATGAAATAATGGATTCTTTCTGTGACATTGTTTGACTCACTCATTTTTTATAATTAGAGTATTTAATTTCTAATTGGTTCTTAGTCTATCTTTCCCTGGCCCTTTATTGAATTTTTATTGCATCATGATCTCAAAAGGAATCATTTACTATTTCTGCATTTCTGCATTTGAATGTGAGGTTTTTATGCCCTAATACATGATCACTTTTTGTGTGAGTGCCATGTACTTTCAAGAAAATGGTTTGTTTTCTGTCCCTCTTCAGTTTTCTTAGCCATCTATCATATCTAGGTGTTCTAGGATTTTATTAGCCTCCCTGGTTTAATTCTTATTTATTTTGTGGTTAGGTTATCTGATTTGGAGAGGTGAAGGTTGAGGTTTCCCACTAATATAGTTTCATTGTCTATTTCTTCTTGTAACTGGTTTAATATCTTCTCTAAAATTTTGGTTGCTCTGCCACTGGATGCATATTTATTATTGTTTGCTATTTATTATTGATAATACTTCATTGCTTATGGTACCCTTTATCAAGATGCAATTTCCTTCCTTATCTTTTTTTAATAAGATCTATTTTACTTTTGCTTTATCTGCAATCAAAATTGCTACCTCTGCTTTTTTGCTTCAGCTGAAGTATAATAAATTCTGTTCCATTCTTTTACCTTTCCTCTGGTATAGGCACAATCTGCTAGTAGGTGCTGAGGATCTAATTCTGACTAGCAGAATAGATCCCTTCATGTGAGAGGATGATAACAATAGAAGGAGATTTAGAGGCAGTTGCATTCTCTGACCTTTATTCTTTTCCCTCTTGCTTCCAATTTATTTCATTCCCAATTCACAATGCATCAGCAAAGGCTGATTTGCAATTCCTTCAAGTTTGTTTTGATTCACAGCTGTGGGGGCTTTTGGAGAACTGACCTTCCCTTTTACACTTAGGCATTATCCTTAACAATTCTTCATTTTTTGTTTTATGGGAACACAATTATTCTTCTCTCAATAGCATGACTAATAAGTTTGTGCATTGGCTATTATCTGAGTTCACATGCTAAGGTATCTGAGCCCACATGCTAAGGAATTCAAACAGCGCTATCAAAGTCTTTTCCATCCTATTCCTCTGGATGGTTGCATGGTGAGACAGTATAGCAGGTGTTGAATCTTGTGAAATGTCATGGAAGCAAACTTTCTGAGAAACAGAGAAGTAGAATTGTAGTCAAAGTAGGCATTTTTCATAAGTACCTGATCAATCTCCTGGCTCAGCCCTTTGAAGTGTTGAACGATTTTAATTACCCTGATGGAAAAAATCTTACCAGGTCTCTTCTCCTTTTCCTTCCCTGTGGGTTACCAAAGGAACTTTACTGGGAGGATCCTATTCACGAACAGCTCTCAATCACCACTGCTTCTTTGTTTCTTGTGTTTCTTGTGCCCCACATTGGGTGACATTTGTTATGGGAACTATCTGCTAGTGGCTGCTGGGGATCTAATTCTGAAAAGTAGAATTGATCCCTTCATGTGAGAGGATGATAACAATACAAAGAGAATGAGAGGCAGTTGCATTCTCTGACCTCTCTCCTCTTCTCTTTTGCCTCCAATTTATTTCATTCCCAATTCACAAGCAACATCTGGGTCAGTAAAGCATGATTTGCAATTCTGTCAAGTGTGTAAAGATTTGCAGCTGTGAGGGCTTTTGGAGAATTGACCTGCCCCTTCACATTTAGGCATGATTTTTAATATTCCTCTGTTTGTATCTTTCTGTTTCAAATGTGTTTCTTGTAAACAAGATATTATATAATTCATAAACTGATGCAGACTGAAACAAGCAGGACCAGGAATACATTGTACATAGTAACCACAAGAATGTGCAATGACAATTATGAAAGACTTGGTTCTTCTCAGCAATTCAGTGATCCAAGGCAATTCAAATAGACTTTGGGGAAAAAATGGCATCAGCATCCTGAAAATGAACTATGGAGACTGAATGTAAATCAAAATATGCTGTGTTCGCTTCTTTATCCTGGTTTTTTTTTTTTTTTTTCGCTCTCCCATAATTTTTCTCTTTTGTTCTGATTTTACTCTCCCAACATGTTTCAAAAAATAATGTGTCTGTGAAAAAAATGTTTGTGGCAGCCCTTTTTGTAGTGACTAGAAAATGGAAACTGAATGGATCCTCATCAACTGGAGAATGGCTGAATAAATTATGGTATATGAATCTTATGGAATATTATTATTCTGTAAGAAACAACCAGCAGAACCATTTCAAAGAGGCCTGGAGATACTGACATGAACTGATGTTAAATGAAATGAACAGGACCAGAGATCATCATACATAGTAACAATGAGACTATAAAATGATCAATTCTGATGAACATGGCTCTTTTCAACAATAAAATGTTTCAAAACAGTAACAATTGTTCAGTGATGAAGAAAGCCATCTACACACATATAGAGACCTGTGGACCACAACATAGCATTTTCACGCTTTCTATTGATATTTACTTGCATTTTGTTTTCCTTCTCAGGTTTTTTTTCCTAGATCCAATATTTCTTGTGTAGCAAGGTAAGTGTATAAATATTTATACGTATATTGGATTTGTCATATATTTTAACATCGTTAACATGTATTCAACTACCTGCCATCTAGGGGAAAGAGGGAGAGGAATGAGGGAAAAACTTGGAACAGAAAGTTTTGAAAGGGTCAGTGTTGAAAAATTACCTATGCATATGTTTTGCAAATAAAAAGCTTTAATAAAAATATCAAAAGTAATGTATCTTAAAAATAAACACATAAAGCAAAAATATATTGTATGACTCTGTTTTTTTAATTCACTCTGCTACACACTTTCATTTTATGTGAAAATTCATCCCACTCACATTGACAATTATGATTACCAGCTCTGTATTTCCCTTCATCCTAGTTTCTTCCCTATATATACTTTTATTCTATCTTTCCATTCTCACACATTCTTAATAATGTTTTCTTTTTAACCCATCCTATCCTTATACCTGCCCTAACATCTATTTCCCCTCCCTTTTCTTTTATACCTTTCTCTTGGTGTTTCTATCCCCCACTTCTATCCTGTCCCTCCCTTTTCTTTCCCCTTTCTCCTCCTACTTCTTTATAGGATAAAATTAATTTCTATACTCAATTGAAAAACTAAGTTATTCCCTCTCTGAGCCAAAATTGATGAGATCAAACTTCAGACAATGTTCATCACCCTCTCTTTTTTCCCTTGATTGTAATAGGTTTTTTTTTCCACCTTTTCATGGTGAACTAATTTTCCCATTACCTCCCCCTTTCTCTCTTTCTAGTACTGACATTTTCCCACACCTTAATGTATTTTTCTTTGATGTCATATTATCAAAGTCCACTTACAGTCACATCCCCAGTCTGTGTGATGCCTCCTCTGTATGCTCCAGTGAAACATACAGTTCTCAAGAGTTACAGATGTCATTTTCCCATCTGGGGATGTAAAAGTTTAACCTTTAAGTTACATATATTTCTCTCCTGTTTACTTGTCTATATTTCTCTTGATACCTGTGTTTGAAGGTAAAATTTTCTATTTAGTTCTGTTTTATTTTTCAACAGAAGCAATTGAAAGTCTTGTACTTCACTGAATATCCATCTCTTCCCCTGACAGATGATGGTCTGTCCAACTGGGTAGTTAATTCTTATTTGTAACTCTATGTCCTTTGCCTTCCATAATATGGCATTCCAGGCCCTGTGATCCTTTATTTTATCAGCTGCCAGATTCTAGGAAAATACTCACTTGCTCAATTAGAGAAACATAGTATAGTTTACCTCTCAGACCTGTGGAGATGGAATAAATTTATGTCTAAAAATATCTGGAACTCTTAATTGAACACCAGATAGATAATTTTGATTATATTAAGTTAAAAAGTTTCTATGCAAACAAAACTAATGCACACAAGGATAGGAGGGAAGCATCAAATTGGGAAATCATCATTACATTTAATGGTTCTGAGAAAGGCCTCATTTCTAAAATATATAGAGAATTGTCTCATATTTATAAGAATTCAAGCCACTCTTTGATAGATAAGTGGTCAAGGAATATGAACAGACAATTTTCAGAGGATGAAATTAAAACCATCTCTAGTCATATGAAAAGTTGCTCCAAATCACTATTGATCAGAGAAATGCAAATTAAGACAACTCTGAGGTACCACTACATACATGTCAGATTGGCTAAAATGACAGGAAAAGATAATGATGAATGCTGGAGGGGATGTGGGAAAGCTGGGACACTAATACATTATTGGTGGAATTGTGAACGGATCCAACCATTCTGGAGAGCAATTTGGAGCTATGCTCAAAAAGTTATCAAACTGTGCATACCCTTGGACCCAGCAGTGTTTCTATTGTGCTTATATCCCAAAGAGATCTTAGAGGAGGGAAAGGGACCCTTATGTGCAAGAATGTTTGTGGCAGCCCTTTTTGTAGTGGCTAGAAACTGGAAACTGAATGGATGCCCATCAATTGGAGAGTGGCTGAATAAATTATGGTATATGAATGTTATGGAGTATTATTGTTATGTAAGAAACAACCAGCAGGATGATTTCAGAGAGGCCTGGAGAGACTTGCATGAACTGATGCTGAGTGAAATCAGCAGAACCAGGAGAACATTATACACAGCAACAACAATATTACGTGATGATCAATTCTGATGGACATGGCTCTCTCCAACAAAGAATTGTCTCACACCAGTTCCAATTGTTCAGTGAAGTAAATCACATACACCCAGAGAGAGGTATATGAAATGTGGACCACAACATAACATTTTCATGCTCTCTATTGATGTTTGCTTGCATTGTGTTTCCTTTCTCTGATTTTCTTTTTTTCTTGTACATAGGATTTTTCATGCACAACTTGTCAAGTATTTTAATATTAATAACATGTAGTGGACTTCCTGCCATCTAAGGGAGGGGAGGGAACTAGGGGTAAAACTTGTAACAGAAAGCTTTGTAAAGATCAATGCTGAGGAACTACCCATACATATGCTATACAAATAAAAAGCTTTAATAAAAAAATATAGAGAGAATACAATCAAATTTATAATACTACAAATCATTCCCAAGTTGATAATTGACCAAAAGTTATGATCAGTAGTTTTTCAGATGAAGAAATAAAAGCTATCTATAGTCATATGAAAATGTTTTAAATCACTATTGATTTGAGAAATTAAGATTCAAACACTTTGAAGTACCATCTTATATGTATTTAATTGGGAAATATGACAAAAAAAGAAAATGGTAAATTTTGGAGGGGATGTAAAAAAACTGGGACACTAAAATATTATTGGTGGAGGTGTGACATGATCCAAACATTCTGAAAAACAATTTGTAACTATGTCCAATGGGTTATAAAATTGTGCATACCCTTTGATCCAGCAGCAGTCTCACTATTGGGTCTATACCCAAGAGAGATAATAAAAAATGTACAAAAATATGTATAGCAATTCTTTCTGTGGTGACAAATAATTAGACTTAGAGAATATCCATCAATTGGGGAATGACCAAATATTATGGTATATAAATATGGTGAATATTATTGTTCCCTAAGAAATGATGAACTGACAAATTTCAGAAAAAAACTGGAAAGACTTATATGAACTGATGCTAAGTGAAGTGAGCAGAACCAGGAGAGCATAGTATAACATTGTAACAGCAGCATCATGTGATGATCAACTATATTTCAGCAATACAGTGATCCAAGACTATTCCAAAAGATTCATCATGGAAATTGTTAGATAGAACTATAGAGTCTGAATGCAGATCAAAACATATTTTCACTTTTGGGGGAGTTTTATTTTTATTTTTTCTTTCTTGTGTTTTTCTTGCTTTAGTTCTGATTCTTTTTTCACAATATGACTAAGGTTGAAATATGTTTAACATTATTGTATATGTATAAGATATATAAGATTGCTTGCTCTCTTAGGTTTGGGAGAAAGAAGAAAGGTAAGCAGAAAAATTTGGAATGCAAAAATCTTAAAAAAATAAATGTTGAAGACTTAAAAATATTAAAAACAAAGATTGACATGAACCCAACAAAATTGCTTTCAACAAGATTGTATTCCTATTGCAATCTTAATTTCATATCTCAATTAAATTAGAATACCTAATTCCATTCTGCAAGAATTAAGCAATCATATATTATAGGCATTGGGCCAAACATTGAATTGACAATGATGAAAGTAAAACAATTATTACCTTTAAAAGATTTATATTCTACTGAAACAGGAAATTATCTTATACCAAATAGTATCTCAGTTAGTATGGACACAAAGTAAATAAGATATTCTCCTTGACCTAAAGCAACATAGAGAAAAGGAGGGAGAAAAACACTTAATTTGTGTTACAAGAGTGCAAAGGACTATACAATTTAGGTGGAGAAGAATGGGACAGTGTTGAATTGACTGGAAGCAGTTGAGGCAGAACTATCCATTATATAGCTCTGCAAATATATGTAGTAATCATTGGAACTGCTATAACTCCAGAATTGTTAGCATTATCATGCAACAAGGAATCCTGACAAACATAATTAACTGTTCCAGGATTTCTACAGAGTCTTTTTTCAACCATCCTTGACTGTTAACAACTGGCCAAATTGTCTTTTACCTGTTCTGCACGTGAATAGAATAACCTTCTCTTGCTCATTGACTTTTGTGTAAGTATAACATTATAGGAGTGGTCAGAAAAAGTCATGGATTAGGAAATTTAGCTTTCTTTTATGAATAGGGAAGAATCTTCTTGATTTAAAATTGTAGTTCCCAATGAATTTTGTATACTGAAGTGAGCATTTGAATTTCCAAGCCTCTTTGATTGAAAACTTAAATGAAAAGAAAGCTGCGGTAAACTTCAGACCTAGTAGAGTTTGAAGTATACAAGATGAAATTTAATATCTTAGGATCTTTAGAAGAGATGCTGAATGAGCAGGCATTGATTCTCAGAAAACTAATCACATTAGGGGAATGTTACCTAACTTGCCCACACAAGGAGAAATTCTAGAACAGAGACCTTTTGGAGCCTTTCTCTTGACTTTTTTTTTCTTTTTTTCCCTTTATGTAAGCAAAGGAGCATAAGTTTTGTTTGCTTCTTTTGCTTAGTTTAGGGAAGGGTGAATAGTTACTCTGCTCTCTCTGTTCTGGCTCCTTTCTTTTTTTGGAAAATACCATAGAAGGGAACATAATAGGTCCTCGAATTCATTATGGGCAAAGATGCAGAGAAGTCTTTGATTACAAGAATGATCTTTCAGTCTTTTGGATTGGAAGTATTTCTTTTTTTTTTTCTTTCTTTGCTTCCATTATATGGTAGACTATGCTTCCTTATCTTATATCATATAACTAAGGGTTGAATAGCAATGATGCTATGTCACTAAATCGATGCTTGTACTCTTGATTACATCTTTTCAATCCTTTGCTGTTCTCTCCACTGTCTCAATGCCAGTTATAACAGCTTTTGTGATTTTTCCCTGTTAGAAAAGAAAGCAAGAAAAAAAAATACTCTGGATTTAATTCCAGCAAACAAAATACTAAATAAAAATAATCTTATTTTCAAGCCAAATTATCTTATTTTTGCAGTCAAGAAAATTGAGACTTTCTATTGCTATGTTGGTTTAATTTCAAATCCCAGTTAAATTATATAATTCTTGAAAGTATTTTTGGTCAAGAAATACGACTGCTCTTCATACAAAGGTATCCATGTAAGTGAATTTACAAAGGTGTATTTAACATATGAGAAATAATTTAATCAAATTTATTTGGAATTTTCCTTTCACCGAATTTCTTCCTTCCACTGCTTTTCATTCCATTTTTTAAGGTCTTATAGTAAAATTTGTCCATTTTCAGTACTTTACACTTTTTTAGAGAAAGAGACAATACCTTCCAAAGCAAGATGATCACTAGTGAAGACACAGTTAAGCAAACACATGCCAAAAGGTAAAATAACTCTATCTGTTGTGACCTCTGTATCTGGTCACATGAACATAGAAATTTAACACCAAAAATATAACATTTTCTAAATCAGTACTTGCTGTTTGTTGTGATAGATCTCTTATGCGCCGAATTCTTATTTTGTAAAATTCTCATCTATGACATCTTTTTCTGGTTGCTCAGAGAGTTAGAAGTTTCTCTTTTCCAAGATCATTTGCCAGGCCCTATATTTTCAATTCATCCTCTTTGGTCTCAATTAGGCTGCAATGATTTATACTAAAATAGGCTGCACTGTGAACGGATACAGCCATTCTGGAGAACAATTTAGAGCTATGCTCAAAAAGTTATCAAACTGTGCATACCCTTTGACCCAGCAGCATTTCTATTGGGCTTATATCCCAAAGAAATCATAAAGGAAGGAAAAGGCCCCACATGTACAAGAATATTTGTGGCAGCCCTTTTTGTAGTGGCTAGAAACTGGAAATTGAATAGATGCCCTTCAATTGGAGAATGGCTGAATAAATTATGGTATATGAATATTATGGAATATTATTGTTCTGTAAGAAATGACCAGCAAGATGATTTCAGAGAGGCCTGGAGAGACTTACATGAACTGATGCTGAGTGAAAAGAGCAGAACCAGGAGATCATTATACACGGCAACAACAGTACTATATGACGATCAATTCTGATGGACATGGCTCTCTTCAACAATGAAATGTTTCAAACCACCTCCAATTGTTCACTGAAGAAAGCCATATACACCCAGAGAGAGGGATGTGAAATGTGGACCACAACATAACATTCTCATACTCCTTGATTGATGTTTGCTTACATTGTGTTTCCTTTATCTGATATATCGTTTGTGTAGACAAGATTTTTCTTGCACAACAATGACAAGTTTGGAAATATGTATACATATATTCGATTTGCCAATATTTTAACATAATTAACATGTAGTGGATATCCTGCCATCTAGGGGAGGGGTGGGGAGTTGGGGGAAAAATTCGTAACGGAAAGCTATGTAAGGGTTATTGTTGAAGAATTACCCACACATATGTTATGCAAATAAAATAAAAAAAAATAAAATAGGCTGCAGTCAATTCCTTATGTATCCTAAAGTTCTGAAATGGAACCCCTACAAGCTGAGTTGGGTTGAGAGTTTTTGATTAATATTAAAAGTAAATCCACTTAACTCTATACAGACTAAACTTTGAAAAATTTATTTCCTGAATACTTACCATCTCATCCAGTGACAAAGGATAGATGTAAATGTTTGTTGACAATGAGTCTGTGACCTTCTAACACAGTTTATCAACAGTGGATCTTTGACATTCTAAAACATGATTCATATCAAATCAATATTAATCTTATTCTACAGATTATGCTGTTACCTGGCATGAGCTTTTTTATCTGTGATTAAAATTTATCTGAATTTCCAAAGACAGCATCAAGATAGTAGAGTACAAAAGCACTTTAGCTACGTCTTTCAACATTCCCTTCCAAACAATTTTAAAATAACGTCTCAAATCAAATTCTAGAGTAGCAACGTTAACAAAAACTCAATGAGACATTTTTCCAGGCCAAGACAAAATATGACTTTGAAAATGAGACTAGAATGTAATGAGAGAGATGTGTGGGCTCACATGGCTCAGACATCCTTATTTTCCCTTCTTTTTTCCTTCAGAGAGACTTCTTGTGGGTCATTTGGGATATATATAATTGAGAGGTATTATATTCAGTCTCAGTTTCCTAGTCTTCTATGCTAATTTATAGTAATAAACTTTGTAAGTCAAAGTCTTGGGTTGCTGGTTGCCATTGTCTACTTCTTTCTGTGTTGATTAAGACCAATGATGGGAGAGCTCATAACAATATGGATGCTGTTTATTCTTTTTTTGTATTATTAATAACTATGATATTGGTCCCTATCAGCAGTACTAGACTGAAGATAATACTTTGAAAAGGACCAGATGGAGTGTAGAAGTAGAAATTTGAATAAGAGAAGTTCCAAAAGGTAACCCAAATATTATTCTACATTTGGATAATTAATAAGCTGACCATTTGATTTTCTTCAGGTTTACTGAAAGTTGTGCACAAATTGATCTGGACAGCCTAACTGATTACAGAGACTCATTATAGTACCCACACAATATACACACAGGCCAAAGGTATCACATGCAGATAACTCTTATAATGATGTCTATTAAATGTATTCAATTTTATGTGTGTGGGGGGAATTGTATTTTGCAAAGTGTAAGACTTCCTGAAAATATTTGTGATATATAGGTCATAAATTTAATGGTTCATATAAAGTTACTCAGATCTGTGCAAAGTTTCTCAGATATGTATATGTCCTTATCATTTAGTGGGGGATATTAAGAAAAGGTTTACAAAGTGATAATATTAAAATATATCTATCATATTTTTGGTGTTTACAGGTACTTTATGACAGCTTATTTTTTTAAAGATTTTTATTGGCCATATTCCCACTCACCCTCCCATAGGTTAAAAAAAAAATTAAGGAAATTTCTGTAATGTCACATAAGCACAGAGAAGCAGACCAGATAATAAAAAATGAAACCAGAGAAACAACTCAAATAGGGAAGTACTAGCACAATTCAGGCAAATTTAGGTGTTAATAACTGAAGTTAAATTGGGGTATAGGAACCTCTGTTATGACTTCATGCCTTATTCTAATTTGGTTTTTGAAATATAACACAAGCGGTCTTAGTATATTAGGCCACATGCCACATGTAGCATACATGGTGAACAAAAAAAATAGCATCCCAAACTGCTAAACCATTTCTAAACTAGAAAAGAAAGCTGAACTGAAAAAACAGACCACCAACACTGAATAATTTCACTGGACTATAAATAGGTCTTTAACTGGGAATAAAAAATCAGCTCAGATATAGAAGGAATGAAGTCCTATAAGTATTCTCATTTTTTAGTCTCTATAAAATATAACTTTAGAAACAAGATATAAAATTAAGGTTATGTGTGTGCAGCTCAATGGAATTGGGGGTATGAAAATTATCTGATTTGATCAATATCAATCATTCAGGTTGACATATTTTTCTTTATTCTCATGTTTAAATTAATTTTTTCCAGGGTATTCATTACTTGCATAAGATGATTGCCAAATCTCTATTTTGTTTTTGTTCTCTGTAAATGTAACATAAATATAAACATTTAATTTTAAATACAAGTAGTAGAGGTATCCCAACTATCCAAAATTAACTATACAGAATCTAATAATATTTTAAATAATTTAAGCCAAATTGTTAAATGCTTATTAATCAGATTTTCCATTTCTCAGTATTTAATTCAAAGAAATTGAAAATAGGAAAATTGGCAAATAATAGCCTGACATAGGAGACCAGAAACTCAAAAAGAAGCAACAAAGTCTAATATAGTACATCTCTTTGAGGCCACTTTGATTTGAGCAAACTCTTCTTTCTACTTTAATCATCTCTAATTTAATCATTATCATAGAACAGTATAATAACTAATTTTCATAATGATGCTTCAGAATCATAAACAAAAAATAATTAAGATATTTCCTTTTGAAATACTGGGGAAATATATAATGCATTTTAGAAATACTGCTATTTGGGGGCAGCTAGGTGGTGCAGTGGATAGAGCACCAGTCCTGAAGTCAGGAGGACTTGAGTTTAAATCTGGTCTCAGACACTTAACATTCCCTAGCTATGTGAGCCCAGGCAAGTCACTTAACCTCAATTGCCTCAGCAAAAAGAAAAAAAAAAAAAAATTAAAAATAAATAAATAAATAAATACTGCTATTTGATTTTTATTTGAATTAATAATAAAAATATGCACTTCATAAAACATTTCTTTACAGTATTATCACATGTATTGTCTAACTGGAAAACTAAAACTATCCTTTTACATAGGTAGAAAAGTTAATTTTATCTTAATTTTTTTTCTATGAAAACTGAGGTTCAGAGAAAATGATCCTATGACCACAAATTTGATAAAAAACTAAACACCAAAACAAAACAAAACAAAAACAACAACAACAACAACAACAACAACAACAACAACAACAAAACTAATACTAGAGCTCAAATCTTCTATCTCCTGGGCCAGGTCTCATTTCACCATGCCATGTAGTTTGGAAATTATGTTAATTGTACTACTTTTACTTGGGAAAACAGTGTGGTACAGTGGAAAGGGTAATGGATCTGGAATAAGATCACATGAATTAAAATACCTGATATTTATTCCCTTTATTTCCTCAGGCAAGTTATTTAACCTTTCTTGGACTCAATTTGGGTCTCATTTTCCCCATATATAAATGAAGTGGTTGTACTGATTTTCTCTGAGATCCCTTTCAAATGTAAACTAATGATTATTAAGATTATCTATCAGCCGAGATAAATATAGACCACTTGTAGAATCTTTATTTCTGTTTCTGGTTTTTCTTTATTTTGACAAATGAAAAATAAGAAATATGAAGTTTAAATATTTTTTAAAGAAAAGAGTAATTGAAAAATTTTCATTTCTATCATTTACCAGTATCATGAGATCTTTAAAAAGACCTAGAGTATGTTCACTTCAAACTAAAACCATGATCAACATCCCTATATAACTTATCCCACTTTCTTTTTGTCCCTGGACCTCTATGTACACCTGTATTGATCACTTTATTTTATTTAATTATAATATGCCTTAAAAGAAGAAAGAAAAGAGAGGATAAGAGGAATTCACTAAAAAAGAAAAAGAAAGACCATTCAGGAAAATAATAATTCCTAGAAATAGTATAGCCAAAATCCAAAGCTTTTGGATCAAATAACAGCCAAAATTTAAAAATGAAACAATTACAAAAACATTTTTAAAAAATCAAATACCAAGAAGCTGCAGTTAGCTCAGGGAAGGGAGGAAGGATAGATTTTTGCTGATTAATAAAATAAAATATAATTAAAATAACATTTTAAAAACTCTAATATCTTAAATTCTATATGTAGTTCTAATAAGTCAAGATATCTCACCACTAGTTTCCCCACTGTCTGTGGCTCTCTACATCAAGAACCTAGCAAGCTAGATTAACTTAGGGAAAAACATCAATGACCCAAGCAAAATACTAATTAAGGAATTATTGATGCTCACAATAACAGCAAGTAATAAAAGTTTAATTGTATTTAGTATATTTATTTTACAGAGTTTACGAATGTAGTTACCCATGTAATAAATTTTCAAGAAATTGCAGTGAACTATGAACATAAAAAAGCCTTGTAGCACTTAAAATGGTAAGCATAGTTTTCCTAGAAAATTCACTTATATGGAAGAATTTGGTTCACAAGGCAGTCAGATAAATGATCAACTATAATCTGAATATTTTATTGTAGTATACAGTGAAGAGCAAAATTGTGTAATTGCCTTAAAAGAAGGAAATGCCATGGTCTTCCTCATTATTTTGTTTAATTCTATGTCTACTATAAAATGATGAGTATATTTTCAACATAATTCCAGCTGTGGTTTTTGCCACCAAAGAAAGAAATCATGAGCACTGAGAGTATGATCAGTCAAAGTTTTATTCAAAATAATACGATAGGGGAGTGGAACCAAGTTGGTGGAGAGTAGACAGGCTTTCGTCTGAGTTCTTTCTGGTTTCCCTCAGATGAACCCCAGATCAAGCCTCTTAATGGAGTTCAGAGTAACAAAACCCACAAATATTTGAAGTGAAACAAATTTCTATCAGAACATACTTTGGAAGAACTTCAAGAAAAGTCTGTCTTAATTAGGCAGGGAGCTGGGTGGTCATAGGAGAGAGAGGGGGAAAGTTACCCAGTGCAGGTGCAGCATAGAGATGCAGGATGGAGAGATCTGCATGTGTAGGGGGAATTTACTGGAGGCTCTTTGCCAAAGTACAGAAGTTTGTTATTTTCTCCTGGTTAAGAAGCCAGTGGATCAGCAGACTAGCTTTGAAACCTCCAATGCAACTACAGAAGGCAAATAGTGAGTCCCTAAATCCCAGCCTAACAAGGGGTTTGGCCAAATCCAGGAAGAACAGAAAGGATGCTGGCAGGACTGGCCCTAGGGTAGCAGGAAGCCTCTTTGCCACAAGAGCAGACCTCAATCATTAAAAATGAGCAAGAAGAGTTCTGACCATAGGTAGCTATTAAAGACACAGGAAGAATAGACCCCAAACTCTGAGAACCTTAAAGCAAAAAATCTCCAGATGAAGCCTCAAAAAGCATCTATTTAAAACTATCAACAAACAGTATTTAAAATTGGGGATAAACTAGAACCATTATCAATAAGTTCATGGGTGACACAAGGTTGTCAATTATCACCATTGTTACTCAAGATTCTATTAGAAATGTTAGCATTAGTGATAAGAGAAGAAAAAAATTTTTAAAAGTACAGAAGGTAATAAGAAAACAAAATTGACATTCTTTGCAAATGATATAAAGGTATACTTAGAGAATCAACTAAAAACTATTGGAAACAATTCACAAATTTAGAAAAGTAAGATACAAAATAAATCCACATAAATCATCAGCATTTCTATACGTTACCAACAAAGTCCAGCAGCAAGAGATACAAAGAGAAATTCTACTTAAAATAACTATAGATATTATAAAATATTTGGTAGTCTACTTGCCAAGACAAAGTCAGGAACTATATGAACACAAATACAAACCACTTTTCACACAAATAAAGTCAGATCTAAACAACTGAAAGAATATCAAGTGCTTATGGCAGACTGAGCTATTATAATAAAAAAGGCAATTCTACTTGAATAATCTACTATCCAGTGCCATATTAATCAAACTGCCAAGAAATTATTTTACAGAGCTAGGAAAAATAATAACAAAGTTCATCTGGAAAAGGTCAAGAATTTGACCTTTTCCTTTTCAAAAGATCAAGATTTTCAAGGGAATTAATGAAAAAAAATGCAAATGAAGGGACCTAACTGTATTAGACCTAAAACAATGTTATAAAGCAGTGGTCATCAAAATCATTTAGTATTGGGTAAGAAATAATCAATCAGTGGAGTAAGTTAGGTTCACAAGGAACAGTAGTCAATGATTATTTTAATCTAGCTTTTGATAAACCCCAAGACACCATCTTCTGGAATAAGAACTTACTATTTGACAAAAATTGATGGGAAAATTGGAAAATTTTAGGTAGAAACTAAGCATTCACCTATACCTAACACCTTTTACCAATGTAAAGTTGAAATGGATTCATTTTTAGGCAAAAAAAGTTATTCTATACACAAGTTAGAAAAGTAAAGTCTAACTCTCAGATCTGTAGAGAAGGAAGGAATTTGTGACCAAAGAGTAACTAGAGTCTATTATGAAATATAAAATAGATAATTTTGAATATGTTATGTTAAAAAGTTTTTTGTACAAACCAAACCAACGCAGACAAGATTAGAAGGGAAGAAGAAAACTGGTTGAGGGGGAAATGTTACATCCGTGGATTCTGATAATTGCCTCATTTCTAAAATTGCCTCAAATTTATAAGAATTCAAGTCATTTTCCATTTGATAAATAATCAAAGAATATGAACAATTTTCAGATGAAATTAAAACCATTTCTAGTCATATGAAACTGTATTCTAAATCACTATTGAACAAAGAAATGCAAATTAAAACAATTCTGTGGTACTAACGATCTCTCAGATAGGCTAAGATGATGATAAATGTTGTGGTGAATGTGGGAAAACTGGGACACTAATATATTGTTGATGAATTTGTAAAATGACCCAATCATTCTGGAAAGCAATATATATCTATTCCCAAAGAGCTATCAAACTGGGAATAAATATTGATCCCAAGAGATGATAAAAAAGGAAACAATCCACATGTTCAAAAATATTTGTAGCAACCCTTTTTGTAGTGGCAAGGATCCGGAAACTGAGTGGATGCCCATCAGTTGGAGAATAGTTCAATAAGTTATGGTATATAAATGTTATGTAATATTATTGCTATATAAGACTATCAGAAGAATGATTTCAAAAAGGCCTGGAAAGATATACACGAATTGATAAGTGAAGTGAGTAGAACCAAGTGTACATTGTATACCACAAAAACAAGATTACATGATGATGAATTCTGATGGATGTTGCTCTTTTCAACAAAGAGGTGATTCAGACCAGTTCCAATAGATTTGTGATGGAGAGAGCCATCTGCACCCAGAGAAAGAATAGTGAGGATTGAATGTGGATAACAGCATAGTATTTTCACCTTTTTTGTTGTTTGCTTAGATTTTGTTTTCTTTTTCATTTTTTTCCTTTGTGATCTGATTTTTCTTGTGTGGCATGATAATTATGGAAATATGAATAGAAGAATTGCACATGTCTAACATATATTGGATTACTTGCTGACTAAGGAAGGGGGTTAGCAGGGAGGGAAGGAGAAAAAAAATCTGTAACAATATTTTGCAAGGATGAATGTTGAAACGTATCCATGTGTCTATTTTAAAAATAAAAAACAAAATAAAAAAAGAATACTATAACCATCCCTTTCTTGGTCTGAGACTGTATTCAACATTTGCAAAAAGAAATGTGGCCAGAAATGTGCTACTGGAAAATTATGTTTAATGAAGAATAGCAAATAGCTTGTCTCTAGCAATTGCTTTCGGGTTCAGTTCATCTATGCAAGCAAAATTAAACAGCCTTATGCTTTATCTTTCATTACAGCTGTTCTGTGTTTATGCCAATATATTTTTTGTCTAAATCATGTTCTTCTGACCCTGCCTACCTGAAAGTAAGATCCGAATATTCAATAGAATGATACAAGACATCATCACCTTGCTTTTAAGAAAAAGAAATAAAATCTTTTGGTATGTATTGTTTATTTGTCACTGAGAAACTTTTTTTTTTTCCACACAGGCCTCTCTTGAAATTCTTGTCAATAAATATATTCCTTTGATTACACATCCTTTTGATTCTTCAAATGGTTGGCAGTTATTATATAGGCCCTTCCTGTAATTATAGTCTGATTTAGTTCTATTTTTTTGATGTATCAGGAAATGTCAAGTCCCTCATTCTCATTCCCCATAAAGATATGAACCCGAGCAAAATAGTACATAATTTTGAACTCTGAAAGAAATAATGATTTTACTAATGAAATAAGTTGTGCATATGCTAAGATGATAGATTTCTTCATCAATCATAGGTTCAAATATTTAGAACTATAATTAAGGGAATCTTAAAGCAGATCCACAAATTTCTTAGGGATCTATCGATAGATTTCAAAGAAACCCATGAAAGTAGATGAGAAAAAATGTATTTTCATTAACTTTTAACTGATATTTGCATTTCTTTTAGTATTGTGAAAAGGTATCCTTAAGTGTAATCAAGCACAAACACACATCTTTAAAAACTCCATAGAAATATATATGTAGAGTATATATGCAGCTGAAAAATTCATTACTTGTGGCCCACCTGGTTACTGTTTTTTCCGTTACTGTTTATACTGGTTACCATTTTTTTTTGTTTGTTTGTTTTTGTTTTTTGCCAACTGAGCTAGGCTGGTCAATGATAAACAGTTCATCACCAACCAATACCTAAACTTTTCAACTTTGTAAGATATCAGAATTTTCATTCTACTGACAGCCCTTTTGGGGACTTGGGATTATTATATTACCTTAATAAAGAATCAGAATATTTCTTAGGAGTGTATACATTATTCAAACTATACCTGAGTACTTTTTTATTAGAGTTATTTTATTGTTTTATTCTTAGTGGCAGTTAATTAATTATTCATTAGGGCTAAATTAGGACACACTGAGAAATATATTAACCCTTTTAGCAGAAATAGTCTTTGTCTCTGGAGTGAAAACTGTATCATAAAAATGAGCATAAAAACTAATTAGTAAACATATGAAAGCAGGTGGATAAGTATATGTACATATGAATATATTAAATATGCACTCACATGTAATATGCAAATTATATGTATGTATTATGCATTTACATGCACATGCAGTATATTTTAAATACATATACATATAATTATACTATACAAGTATAGTATATTTTAAATACATATACATATAATTATACTATACAAGTATGGTAAAATTATATGTATATGTATTTAAAATATATTGCATGTGCTTAGGTATGGTTGCTGCATTGGTCTTACATTGACCCACTTATTTTCTGGAAAATTTGTTTAAATATTTGACACTAATTTTTAACTAAAACTTGCAAGTTTTTTATTGAAGTTTTAAATATATTTTAAAATTTCAACTTTTATAGAGATTAAAATAAAGATTATTAGAATGCCAAGAGCCTAAAAGTTGTGTCAAACAGAAAGCAGATTCAGGCAGGCCTAAATGTGATGCAGTACATCTCCTCTGGTTTCATTTTCAGAGACAGTTGTTGATCCCCAGCTCTAGATCACTCTCCCTTCTGCCTCATCTAGCCCTTCTTTCATGTTGGAGAAAGTCTTGAAGTTGTGCTGATTGGATCCACTGTAAATTTACTGGCTAATCTTAATTGTCACTATTGCTACAAGACATAAATGATTTTCCCAAAATTAAAGTCTGATCATGTTGCTGACATGATCAATGAACTCCAGAGCATCTCTGTTGCCTCTAGAAATAAACAATCTTTTCTCTTAGCATTTAAAAAAAATATTTATTTTGAATTCAAGTACAAAATGAGAAAAAAAATCCATGTACACAGCAGAACACAAGAGACGATTCAATCTAAAATAATAATTTTCCATTTCAAGAAAACCTATTAAATAAATATTACACATTTGTTCTAAAAACTGTCCAGCTATTCTTTGCTTCCTTATAAGTTTTCTTCTATGCTCTGCTATGCACTTTTTACTTTATTTTTTCCTCTCCATAAGTAGGCTACAATTAATGCATTTATCTATCTATCTATCTATACATATACAAAGATATTTATAATATACATGTACACACGTGTGTGTGTGTGTAAGAATGTATTATGCATATTTCTACTTGTCATCTCATTCTCTGGAGATGAATAGCATCTTCCTTCATTGATCTAAGT
Source organism: Myrmecobius fasciatus (assembly GCA_023553655.1). Classification (NCBI taxonomy): domain Eukaryota; kingdom Metazoa; phylum Chordata; class Mammalia; order Dasyuromorphia; family Myrmecobiidae; genus Myrmecobius; species Myrmecobius fasciatus. The sequence goes on from JAJPUD010007303.1 coordinate 95,430, forward strand.
CTCTTCATGTTTTTCTAAATCAATCAGCTCATTATTTCCTACATCACAACAGTATTCTAGCATAATTGCATTCTATTTTAGAGATTGTCCTTGAAAGTTCCCCCCTCCCCCAATTTTCTGCATTCCTTCTCTTTTTGGCTATATTTTTTTAGTTATATGAGAAATTTTTAAATTTAAAATAATCAAAATTACCATTTTATATTTCAAGATTGTTCTCACCTTATAATATACTGTAGGATCTGATATTACCGGATCTCCTTCCATTATATTTTTCTCTCCTAGTTTGTTTGAAATTTCTGAACTTTTCTTCTTCTAAATAAACTTCATTATTTTTTTTCTAACTCAGTAAGATAATTTTTTAATAATTTAATTAACATCCATTTTAATTTGCAATTCTCTCCACTCTTCTCTCACCTCTTCCCTCCCTACAAAGATAAGCAAGGAAACAAACTCTCAGAAAGGGAGAGGGGGAGTGGGCAATGGTAGCATTATAAACAGTAAAGGAGTGCTCAGATGACTAAAGGTATGCCAGTGTTTAAAAGGGATTAGACTTGGATGGAGAGGATGATGAGCTCAGGTTGTTTCCAATTGACTTGAAAACATGAGTTAAATGTTTTATTATTTCTTGGTCTCATAACTTCACTGGTTTCTCCTTGCCCAATTCTAATTTTCAGAGTCATTTTCTTCCTTTTCTTAGGTTTAAATTCCTCCAAATGATGGTCAGCACTGGACACTGAAATGACCAGCTTCAGAAGTCTTGATCCTGATGCTGGATGCTTATTGACTAGCTTCTGAACCCTGCAGATCATCACCTCTTTTAGTGGGAGCCCTAAAGCAGGGACAGCCCTATGCCCAATTTTAGATGGAAGATGTTTCAGGAGAAAGATCTCCAAACCATACCCCAAAATATTTTGGTTCCCACTTGTTTGAGGGGGAAAATATGGGGATAGAGGAGAAAATTCTAAATCTTAGATTGGAGCAAAATAGCAAAGGAGTTGCATCACATCAGGAGAAAAGCTGAATTACAATCAATAATCTGAAAGCCCACCTATTCCCTTAGGCAAGCAGGGAGGAGTACTGATAGGCTCATCTGGGCCCTAAGTAAGCCTTTGTTCTTAAGTAAGAACAAATATCTTGAATCAAATATCTTGTAAGGATAAAATTATCATACCAATCCCCAGGGTAATATTTCCCCCATAAAAGACCTACTTGTATTGTAAACTACAACTAATATGTATTAGGAGCCTAATTCCTGGTTAGCCCACCAGTTAAAGGCATAATCCCAAATCATAGTATCTTTCTCCTTATAGGCAACTCCTAAATCTCTTCTGAAGGTGAACCCTGGTCTTTTCTATCCCCAAAGTAACTTTCTGTATCTGGGTTATTTCCCCTTTACCATTTCATTTTTTTTTTTAAATAAGAGCTTATTAGTGTAGTCACTTCTTAATTTTTGTGTATGAGGGGAGGGGACTGCTGTCTCTGGCCTCATATTCTCCTTCAGTTCTCTCTTCTGGCCTGAAACCTGAAATTAAGAACTCCACCATTGTGTAACGCCTGAAGTTGCCAGCATTCTTGTCTCATTGCTTCTGCACTCACAAGGACTGCCTAGTTCCTTCTAGCCTAAGGCTGCATATAACAGCTGGACCTAGTGTCCTTATCAGTAGACATTCTCTCAGTCTTTCAGGGCTCTGATGCTGGACTCCAGATGTTGTCTTGGGGGTAAAAAAATCCTTTGTCCAAGGCTGAGGCTACCTTCCCACCCACCTAACTTGAGGACTACCCTGAAGGTTACCTGGGACCAAAATTCTGTCCTAGTATCTCTTCTTAGATCTTCTCTGATTATCTCAGGAGCACTACTGTTCTGCCCCAAGTCTTATTTGTTTTTATGTACTCTATGTACACATTGAGGCACAGTTTTTACTTTTTCACGGGGGAAATCTGGATACCTTAGAATTTTCTGACCTATTTTGCCATCTTTCCAGAGTCCTCATCCCACTTAGTTTCTAAATAGGCTTAGTCTGGTCAAATCTAAGTCCAAAGTTAGTATTCAAAACTATTCTCAGGGTTTCCTTACAAGGCTGACTGGAGTAGCTCTTCTAGCTTCTTATACAGCAGTTTTTCCATGGATCTGGATTCTGGGTTCATCCCTGATCCTGGAAGCAAGTAAATACATAAAAAACTAATCAAAACTCCAGGTCCATTTCTTGACACCTCATGAATTAAGAGAGAGGTGGCCCTTCAGTCTTTCCTACTTTCAAAAGTGTTATCTATTATAAGTTGTTTACTTTTATATATGAAATTGAAAAAAAAAAGGCAAATTTTGCTAGGTCAAGTGGTTAAAAAAAAATAGTAAAAAAAAGATATGGCAGACAAGTGGCTCAGTGGATAGAGTACCAGCACAGAAGTCAGTAGGACCCAAGTTCAAATCTAGCCTCAGATACTTAACACTTATGAGCTATGTGACCCTGAGTAATTGCCTCACACACAGACACACACACATCTGGCTACACAGCCAATGATAAAAGATTGCTTGCAATCATGTTTCAGGGCATTAAAAACTGTCTAAACTTGTGCCAATTCTTGTGGGTGACTATCTTAAGTGAATTATGCATGTGTCAAGCCCCTATTACACAGCTGATACCTTTCTCTTTCAGAAAAAGTATTCGATACCCTTTTTTCTCTGGATTAGGGGTGTGTGTGTGTGTGTGTGTGTGCATTTTGCACTCATTGCACTCATTAAAATTAAATTCCTCTATAATGAAAAATATAGATGTCCTGCTCCTCATAATATGATCTGACCTATACTGAAAAAATTAAATTTGAAAAGTTTGGATTAATTTTTAGGACCAAGCCCTTAACTCCTTAAAATAATTATTTACCCATATTTTCTTTGTTATAATTATTGTCACAATTTAAAGTTATTCATTTGGATAAAATCTAATTTATTTGACATTCCCTTAATTAGCAGTACACATTTCTTTATATTTATCTACAATAACAAATAAAAGTCTTGGACCACAAACCATGGAAGTAGAAGGGATCTTCTATATCATTTTGTTCAGTGCCTTCCTTTTACAAATGAGAAGAGTGAGGCTCAAAGAATTAACTCCCTTTATATCAAATAGAAAGTAATCAACTGTGCCAAGATTCAAAGAGGTCTCTTTAAGATCCTCACATTGAGGGTTCTTAATATTCCAAATAAGGACATTAAGACATGGCAGGAGACTGAAAAACTTTGATTTATCTTAGAAAAATTCAATTTTGCAGTTTTAGTAAAATATATTTTATTGTATTTTCAGTCTTTTAAAATTGTTCTTTCACATATTACATAGAAAGCACAGTTCTGGTTACTAGAATATTTAATCAATCAAAACATTGGTGCATTTACCATATGATGTCTATCCAAGATTTTGATGTGTGAAAGTTATTATTATTCTCAGGAGACCTATTCTTTAGAAGCCTTATTTCTGGAATGTCTTCTAAGCCCCTAGACTTTATACCAGGCTTTCAGTATTGTCCCACTTAGGCTGTCTGAAAAGAACCAAATGGAATTCACTTTATGGAAATGATATAATAACGATTACAAGAAAATACTCCCTAAATCCCAAATTAGAATCCAATTTATCAGTTTGACTCTATTAGATTTACTAAACATGAAAATTTAATTAACACCTGGATTAACACACAGGCACATCCTACAAGGAAAATCCCAAGATATTTTCAATGGTGTCTAGTAGTTACATCTCAATTTTCACTTTATTTAAAGAATTTCATCAGCCAAGATGATAGAATTCTTTATCTCCTTAGCTGTTCATGGAGGTGTGTTTTCTATATTTACTAGTATAACTTATGTGGTAGAGACTGATACAATTTAAGTATAAATTGAATTGCAAAAGACTGCATTATTGTTCATTAAAATGTTTATTTTAAGATAAAAGGCAATCTTTTATTTCTAACTATTTGAGATCTATCTATTTAAAAAAAGACTATGCCATAGTAAGCAATGCCAACATCTATCACACATATTTGGCTATGTTAACATTTTCATTCCAAAATAGTCTCTTTAATTTACTCTAGCAAAGGTCTTTGAATATTCACACTTACTCCACTTCAGTCCACACATACACACATGTATGTTAATGGTGACAAAATACCCAAAAAATGAGGTGATGCCCATTAACTGGGGATGACTGAACAAATCGTGGTATGTGAATGTAATGGAATACAATTGTTCAATAAGAAATTATGAAAAACCTGGAAAGACTTGTATAAATATATGTAAAATGAAGTGAAATTTAGCCAGGTAAACATTGTCAGCATGTTTGATTGACTTGATTCTTCTCAGCAACACAATGATTCAAGACAAATATAAATATTTAATAAAGGAAAATTCTTTCTATATCCACATAAAGAACTGATTGACTCAATGCAGATCAAACCATTTTTTTTCACTTACTTTAATTTTTATTTGTTTTTCCTTTTGATCTTTTTTTTTGCAACTGTGATTAATATGGAAATATGCTTTATATAACAGCACATATATAAACTATATCAAATTGTCTCCCATTTTCAAGAAGAGAGGAGGGAAGCAGAGAAAGAGAAAATGTTGTAGCCCCAAATCTTATAAAAATGAATGCTAAATTTTTTCTTAACAATTAACTGGAAAAAAATAAAATAATATTAAAATTAAGAATAATAAAATTTTTAAAAAGTTTCTCAGCAATTAAGAGCTTTTTAAATGTAAGTCCAATCATAGAGAGAGACAAGAGGAAGTTGGGGCACCTGCTATGGATGGTTGTCAAGAAATTTAGTCACAAAACAAAGGAGACATTGAGGATCATAATTATCAGAGATGGATGGCTCAAATAAATATTTTTTGAGGATGGAAGAAATATAGGCATATTTTAATTTTATGTTTAATAATAGTTTTTATTTAAAAATATATGCAAAGATAGTTTTCTACATTAACCCTTGTAAAACCTTGTGTTCCAAATTTTTCTCCCTCTTTCCCTCTTCTCCCCTCTCCTAGACAGCAAATACTTCAATAAAAGTTAAACATTTCTTCTAAACATATTTGACATTTATCTTGCTGCACAAGAAAAATCAGATTAAAAGTGGAAAAAAAGAAAAAAACAAAAACACAACCAATCATCAATAACAAAAACTACAAAAGGTCTCCATAATCCTCTTTCTGTATGCAGATGGCTCTCTCCATCACAAGACTATTAGAATTTCCATAAATCACCTTATTGTTTCAAAGAGTCCACTCCATCACAGTTTATCACATAATATTTTTTGCATATAATACCATTCAGTATAGGCATGTTTTTAGACTGGGGAAGTATCCAGTGGATAGGGAGAAATTAAAGATAAGTGACAGTGAAAATTACAAAGGGGTCAATCATTTAGAGAAGATAGAATGGTTTGGGATTATTTGTGCCTCTAGAATAATTTTGTCTTAGCAAAAAGTAGAACCAATTCTTCACCATTGACAGGAGTGAATGAGGAAATAGTGGCAGAAGACAATTGGGAGATGTGAGACAAAGAGGATAGAAAAGGGAACTCTGACAATGTTTTCAATTTTTAGCAAATTTCAGGTATAGAATATTAATGTGCTGTAAAAATGATAACAAACATAGATGAAGATAAAGACACGAACTGAGAGAAGTTAAAGTAAGATAAAAACAATATTTCTTTTGTTACTTCTATTGCTACAGAGAAAGAGTAGGTAGATGATTAAAATAAGTTTTAAGCTAAACTTACTGTAGAACTTTTATAAACTGTCCCTTGAGCTTACATATAATTGAAATTCATTCTATTAGCCTATATTAAAATCATTTGGTTTGTCATCTCCACCTAGAAACCAAGGGAACTATTATGATATTGACCAGAAAAATAAATCAAAGAAAAATCATTTAAAAGTTATTTGTGGCACCTGAAAACTATGATCAAAGAAAGACATCACATTAGATATTATATTTCAATAAATTATCAAGGAACGGTGATTAGATACAAAAACCCAGAGAATAATGTATAAATTGAAAGAATTCACTGATCAACACCTGAAAGAAATCCCAAAATGAAAACTCCCAGGACTATTATAGCCAAATTCCAGAGCTACCACGTAAAGTAGAAAGTAGTCCAAGCACTCAGGAAGAAACTATTCAATACTGTGGAGTCAGAACTCCATAAAATTTAGTGGTTTCTACATTAAAGGATAAGAGGGGTTTGAATAGGATGTTCTGGAAGGCAGATGAAATTGTATTACACCAAAGAATAACTTTCCCAGAAAAACTGAACATAATTCTTCAGTGGAAAAAAATTTTTTTTTTTAAATTTAGGGGAAGACTTTAAAGCAATCCTGTTTTGGAGGAGGGGGAGAAACCATTTGAATTTTAAAAAATAGACTTTCCAACACAAAGCTGAAGGAAACTATGAAAAAATAAGCATGTTTGAGATATTACTAGGGACTCAATAAAGTTAAACTGTTGACCTTCTATATAGGAAAATGAAGCAACTAACATTTAATAACTTGAATTCTACATAAAATTCTACATAAAAAGAAGGCACACGAGTGAAGATTATGTGGGAATAGTATAAAAAGGAATATACAGAAGAAATAGTGATACCCCTGAAGAAAATAGAAGGAAAAGAAACAATGAGAAAATTTCTCACATAAAAATATTGGTTTTCTTTTTATGTTAAATATGGCAAAAATATATGTTAAAAGCAATATATGCATACATATTTATGCAATTATCTTGCTGCACAAAAAAACAAATCAAAAAAGAAAAAAATTAAAAAGAAAATACAATGCAAGCAAACAACAAAAAAAGAATTAAAATGCTATTTTGTGATCCACACTTAGTTCCAATAGTCATCTCTCTGGGTGTAGATGGCTTTCTTCATCACAAGATCATTGGAACTGCTCTGAATCATCTCATTATTGAGAAGTGCCAATTACATCAAAACTGATCATTATATAATCTTTCTGTGCTGTGTACAAAAATATGCATGTTCTGCATATTTCACTTAGCATCAGTACATGTAAGTCTCTCCAGGCCTCTCTAAAATCATCCTGCTGATCATTTCTTATAAAACAATAATATTCTATAACATTTAAATACTATAACTTATTCAGACATTCTCCAACTGATAGGCATCCACCCAGATTCCAGTTTCTTGACACTATGAAAAGGGCTGCCACAAACATTTTTGCACATGTGGGTCCCTTTCTCTCCTCTAAGATTTCTTTGGAGGATAAACTTGGTAGAAACATTTCTGGGGCAAAGGGTATGAATAGTTTGAGAACTTTTTGAACATAGTACCAAATTGTTCTCCAGAATGGTTGGGTCCCTTCACAATTCCACCAACAATGTATTATTATCCCAATTTTCCCACATCCTCTCCAACATTTATCACTGTCTTTTTCTGTCATGTTAGCCAATCTGAGAGGTATGTAGGGGTACCTCAGAATAGTCTTACTTTGCATTTCTCTGGCCAGTAGTGATTTTGACCACCTTTTCATATGAGTTGAAATGGTTTTAATTTCTTCCTCTGAAAATTGTCTGTTCATATCCTTTAACCATTTATCAATTGGAGAATGGCTTGAATTCTTATAAATTTGAGTCAATTTTCAATATATTTAAAAAATAAGACTTCTTTCAGAACTTTTGAAAGTAAAAATGTTTTTCCAGTTTATTGCTTCCCTTCTAATCTTGACTGCATTAGTTTTGTCTGCAAAAACTTTTTAACTTAATATAACAAAATTATCTATTTTTTTGTTCAATAATGATTAACATTTCTTCTTTGGCAACAAATTCTTTCCTTCTCCATGGATCTGAAAGGTAAACTATCATTTGTTCTTCTAATTTGGTTATAATATAATGTCCAAAAGGTATTAGGTGTGGGCCAATGCCTAGTTTCTGTTACACTAGAATCCAATTTTCCCAGCAGTTTTTGTTAAATAGTGAGTTTTTATTCCAAAAGCTGGGATCTTTGGGTTGGTCAAACACTAGCTTACTACAATCGTTGCTCATTTTGTCCAGTGAACCTAAATTATTCCAATGATCAATTACTCTATTTAATAGCCAGTATCAAATGGTTTTGATGACCACTGCTTTTTAATATAGTGTTAGATCTGGCATAGCTAGGCTACCTACATTTACACTTTTTTTTTCATTAATTCCCTTGAAATTATTGACCTTTTGTTCTTCCAGATGAATTTTTAAATTATTTATTCTAGATCGCTAAAATAATTTCCTGAGAATTTTCTTGGTATGGCACTGAATAAATAGATTAATTTAGGTAGTATTGTCATTTTTATTATTAGCTTGAACTACACATGAAAACTTGATATTTTTCCAATTGATTACATCTGACTTTATTTGTGTGGAAAGTGTTTTGTAGTTGTGTCACTGACTTCACATTGGCAGGTAGATTCTCAAATATTTTATATTATCAATGTATTTTTTAATATATATTTATATTTTTATATATTTATTTTATTTGGATAATATTTGGATAACAAAATATATTTATTTTAAATGAAATTTTTCTTTGTATTTCTTGTTGCTTGATTTTGTGGGTAATATATAAAAAGTCTGATGATTTATTTTGTATTCTGCAACTTTGTTAAAATTGTGAATTGTTTCTACTAGTTTTTTAGTTAATTCTCTAGGGTTGTGTAAGTATACCATCCTATCATCTGCCAAGAGTGATAATTTAGTTTCCTCATTATCTACTCTAATTCCTTTTATCTCTTTTTTCTTCTCTTACTGCCAAAGCTAACATTTCTAATACAATATTAAATAGTAATGACGACAGTGGGCAGCCTTGTTTCACTCCTGATCTTATTGGGAATGGTTCTAGTTTGTCTCCATTGCATACGATGCTTGCTGATGGTTTTAAGTAGATGCTACTAATCATTTTAAGGAAAAGCTCATTTATTCCTATACATATATTGGATTGATTGCTATCTAGGGCAGGGGGTGGGGGAAAGAATGGAAAAATCTGAAACAAAAGACTATGCAAAAATCAGTGTTGAAAAATTATCTGTGCATATCTTGAAAATAGAAAGCTTTTCAAAAAAACAAGTGTGTGGTAATAAGTTATATATTTATGTAAGATTCAAATAATTGTCATAGATAGAATTCAAAACTTGGATGGGGCTTTAGATTTTCTCTACTTCAATAATTCTGAAAGTGTTATCTGGAGACCTCTGGAAATCCTTGAGAACTTTTTAAAGGGTCCTAAAAATTAAAAATGCCCACAAGTAATGCAAAAATATTTTAATTTTCAATTTGGTAAATATCAATAGAAATAACTTACATAAACAGAAGTTCTTTGGAGGGTCTCCAATAATTTCTTTATGTGTCAAGTGGTTTTGCAACCAAAACATTTAAAAACTATTAATCTAAGGGAACCAGTACCATGAACCTTGTGAAATAACAGTGCTTACTAGTAAAGCCAGAATATTAAAGTCTACCATAATTAATGACATCCAACTAATGCATGTATCATAGGAGAAAAACTTTTAAAAACATATTTAGTATTTTTCTATTTATATTTTGTATTTAAGTAAATTTTGAAAGTATTTATTAGAAATATGAACTCATAAGCCTAACTCATTATAACATCATAAGCTTTGAGAGGAATTTAAGAGGGTCCATGATGATAGTTAATAATTATATCAAATTTACTATGTGCTAAGCACTGCATTCTTTATAATTATGCTTCATTTAGTTGTCATATACACAATATCAGTGGAATTGTTGGACACATCTAGGAAAGATATGTAGAATGGCACACATAATGGGAACATATATGGAATAATACACTTCTGAAGAGATGACTTTGCCAAGGTTCACACGTGGAAGTTTAACTCATATCTTAGACACTGAAAAGTTGTCATGGTGATGTCATCAAATTGTTTTACTCTCTACAAAGCCTGCAGTCTCTGCAAGAGGTTTTGTGTGCACAAATCTACTAGACTGTATCTGATCTGTATATGAACATGGCAGATAATCTCTGAGAGGCATTTCTCCCTGTCTTATGTGATCGTGTTTTAATGATGTTGCACTGGTTCTTTTGCTGTTTGTAATGGCAGGTATATAGATATAAGCCAGTTGTGGATAAACTGAGCATGTGGTTATGGAGCGTCTCTTTGCTTTCATATTCTGGCTTCAATTGGAATCTTCAATTAAGGTAAAATTTCTCTATTAAAAAAACAAAAACAAAAACAAAAACAACTGATCTTATTTTAAAGTCCAGGATTTCAACTATAGTCATCTATAAAAGCATAAATACTAACTCACCAAGCCTTTAGACTAGAGATTATCTTTTTTTTCAATATTATATCCTTTAAGGAAGGCCTATTTGCTTATTCCCCTTGGCTTTTCTCCAAAAGGAAATATACTATATAAATATTGTTTGTTATTATGATTATTATTACTATTGTTACAACTACCACCACCACCACCACCACCACCACCACCATCACCACCACCACTACTACTACTACTACAATAATCATTAGTGCTATTGCTACTACACTGCTACTATTAATACAACTATATCCTTGAGTTAAGAAAACTATTTTGATAGCCTTTGATGTCTCTTGTGGCTCTAGATCTGTGATCCTATAATGTATTTAGAACTTTGGCATTTACAGAAACAACCACTTGTTCAATAAAGCAGAGAATTTTACCTGACTTCAAAAGTATAGCACTTTTATCTATTTGCTTCATAAGAGTGAAAGGAAAATACATATATTCAACTCTGAATAATAACAAAAATACAGTTCTCTTTATTTTCCAGATAATAAAAATAAGATAGCTGTCCATTTATCTTTTGCCAGTAGTATGGTTTAATTGTTTGCTTTGTGCTTCTAAATTTGTTTATATCAAACTATTCATTGATGTGAGATTTTTAGTAGTCAGATCAATCAAATAATCTGTGACATCAATAAATTTTCAGAGATGTGCTGAACACATTCTTATAAGCAGGGGATTCACGAAAGCCAGTTCTTTTTGATTAATGGTATCATTTAATATAACTATAAATCAGTGCCAGGACTAACGAAAAAAATTTCAAGTGTTTCTATTATTTTAGCACACATTAAAATGTGAAAATAGATTTGACTTTAGTTTTTTTAAGTATTCCTATTAATAACCTAACAATAGTCAATAAGCACAAATATTTCAATATACAAAGAGAATATAAAACTACAAATTTTTATTATTTCTGTTTTTTCTGTCTCATGAACCCAAGATTAATATAAATAATTTAAAATAAGTATGTACTTTTCCATAAAATACATGCTTATCTTTGAGAGAAATAAAAAGAAAGTCTCATTGATCATATGTAGCATTATGTCCTAAACCCTTACTTCCTTAAACCATTACTTCCTGAACACTGGCTTCCTTTTTCTATTCTGGCATAAATGTAGAAGAATATCTTAGGTGTGATAGTTAATCTCATCTTTAGGTCCATTGCATGCATAGATTATTTAAACGGATCAGTAGCCAAGTTGAATTACCTACTGTTTTTCAATAACGCCATGTCCATTCCTCTGCCTCCTCCAATGTCTATTGTTGTTAGACTAGAATTCATCTTCACCTCTTCTGCTTATCAAAATCGTACCTCTTCTTCAACATGTCAATATTTCCATGGATTTGTTATCTGTGACAAATACTTTCTCCAATAACACAAATAACTCACTCATGTCTTCTGATATTTTAAAATTTGTATAGCTATACTTTCATTTATGGGAGATAAACTTGATCATTTGGCACTAAGCCAGTGCTTTATCCACTGCATCACCTAATTGCCCTATGTGACCTTGTATGAATACCAAAGGAGCAAGTAAACTGTCTATTGGAATTGTTCATTCTTGATACATGCATAATCAAACTTTTGGGGATTACACATCTCACAAATCAGAAAAAATATTTGAATCACGGATTTTGAGGTAAAATGGATGTTGGAGTTTGCCTTGGCCAAGCCTTTAATTTTAAAAATGAGGAAATTAAAGGCCAGGGAAATTAAGTGATTATCTTGAAATAAGAATCAAAGGTGAACTTTAATCTTTGCCACTCCATTTAGAGATGAGCTCTTTCTTCTTTGTCACCTTACTAGCATCCTTTATGTTGCCATTTTGTACAACTCTTGGTTGATTATCTATTGTATCCTATTAACTTGCCTCTCCATTTGTATCAAAATGATCCAACTCAGAGTTGGGGAGAGAAGGGGAAGAACAGATTGTACCCTCTTTGCTATTTTCTACCTTAACTTTCCCACATTGTATCTCACTCACCCTTCTTAATTTGCAAGAACAAAAATAGCAACTAATATATCTCTCAAAAATATAAGGTTAAATTCGTAGGGGAAGAAAGGGGATCTTCTCTGTTTCATTCTGTGCGTGGTGATTATATTCTGTAGGAGGAAGCCCATATTCAAGTGGATACCCAATGAGTATGTCAGTCTGACCCCACTCTTATCAGCCCATGACAGGTTCAGCATATTACTTGAATAGTGAAAAGGATTTTCTTTGAAGTAGTCTATTTTGGGCAATTAGAAGTATATTTTAAGGGTTATATTTTTAGCAATTAGAAGTGTTGCTGGGCTAGCAGTATGTCGGTGTGTTTGATGGCAAAATTGTTACTATGTCAAAAAGAGAAAGCACACGATGTTTGAAAAATCTAATAATAAAATTGAAAATACAAAACTTCAAGAAGCTTAACAAGAGATGCAAATATTGGTATCATTTTCAGAATTTTCTTATAATATGTTTGTTTTTTTTTTCTCTTAGAGAATCAAAGCTGAAAATTGAGGGGAAAATACCGATACAATTATTCATTTTTGGAGTCACTGAATTATTTTATGTTCATTGTTTAAGATTAAATGCTAGCCTCCAAGTAGCAATCTTAGATAAGCACCCTTTAACCCGTTGATAATTTAGAAGAAAACAGTCTTCCTGTGGAGAAAGGCTCAATCTTAATGTTGTGCAGATTCTATGCTATTTTCATTATATCTCCCATAATCACCTTGTACATTCACTAAACTATGATTTGGTGCCTGGAACATGAAAAACAACCTCAATTTACTTTGTAAGCCAGCAGTCAAGAAGGAGTTCAACTCTTCCTTTTCTAAGTTCACAAAACATAGTGGAGAATCAGGGCAGATTCCTGGTTGCTGTGAAGGACTCCTAATTTTAATTTAGGGTTACAATTGCTCCTAATTTGGATATGCATCTTTCACTTGCTGTGACTGGGATACATAGATATCACTTTTGAATTTAAGTTCAATTTTCTACCTGCCTTTGCTGATAAATTGATAACTTTTAACTTCTCTGTTATTTGCTGATGCAAAGATAGGAGACAGATAAATCTGCTGCTGAATGGATAAGAAACACCCTATTTCTCTTGGTTTCCCTGTTTTCTAAGTTACTCAGATTTGCAATTTCAGTCACATATGGCTCTGCTTACTCCTAATAATTGCCAAACCTGTTGATTCTACCTCTAATTCTAAATTACTTGGATTGTTGACCTTCCACTATCCTTAACATATTAATCTTTAGCTATAATAATCGGATTAGTTTTCTCTGATACTATATTTCTCTTATTTCTTTCCCTTACTTGTAACATTGTCATCCAGTAAAGTCTTCAGAATTTCTTTTTGGAACTGCTAAAATAGTCTTCTAATTTGTTTCCTTGCCTCTAAATCTCTCCTCTCTCCAAACCATTCTTAATATTCCTAGCAAAGCAATAATTCTAAAGCATAGGCCTAATCATATTACATTTCTTCAACATATAAAACATTAATCTCCTACTCTAGAATTCAAGGTCCTACAGATTTTTTAGCCTACCTTTCCAGATTTATTTTAATACTATACTTCACCTAATATTTGCTCTAACCAATATATATTAGAAGAAATGGAAACCTCCTTTAAAAGCTAACCCCTTTACTTATGGATTTGATTCCTCCTCTCCCAAGTTTTCTGTATACTTATTTTATTTATTATCCTTTTTCTTTCATCTTCAGTGTCTACCTCTTTAATGACCCCTTTTATTCTACTTGTCAATTTGTCCTATCATGTAGTAGTTATAAAAGAACCTTTCCTAGACTCTCTAATTGCTTAAATCTATTATTCTTTGTCCTTTCATTTATCACTTATCTTCTAGAACAACTAGTTTATGTAGAACCCTTTTTTTGTCTTTTTTTCCTCCACTTAATAGTATTTTATTTTTTTCCAATTACATGTAAAGATAGTTCTCAACATTCCCTTTTATAAGATTTCAATTTCCAAATTTTTTTCCTCTTCTGTTCCTTCTGCAGATGACAAACAATCTGATATAGGCTATCCATGTTATGGGGAAGTCTTTGTTTTAAAGCTTTTTATTTTCAAAACATATGCATAGATAATTCTCAACATTCACCCTTGCAAAACCCTGTGTTTCAATTTTTTTTCCTCCTTTCCCCCTTCCCTTTCCCCAAATGACAAGTAATTCAATATATGTTAAGCATGTGTAATTCTTCTATAAATATTTCTACAAATATCAAGCTGCATAAGAAAAATCAGATCAAAAAGTTAAAAAAATGAGAAAGAAAATAAAATATGAGCAAACAACAACAAAAAGGGTGAAAATACTATGTAGTGATCCACACTTAATTCTCACAGTCCTCTCTGGCTGCAGATGTCTCTCTTCATCACAAGACCATTGGAACTGATCTGAATCATCTCATTGTTGAAAAGTGCTACATACATCAGAATTGATCATCATATAATCTTCCTGTTGCTGTGTAAAATGTTCTTCT
>JAJPUD010007304.1:0-13755 GCA_023553655.1 Myrmecobius fasciatus
ACTGCTGGGAAGAATGATACAGAGGTGTGGGTGGCCCAAGGAAGTGTTCTATTTGAACTGACTTCTTTGCTAACTTGGTGCTAAACCCAGTTGTTTCTATCCTACTGACAGATTTTCAATTTATGTGCCTTGAAACAAGACCTGTAGGGCTATGGTGGGAGTGGGGTTATTAGTGTAAGGGACTCTTTGAGAAGAGGCTAGAGAAAGGAGACTGTGTCTTTAAGTGGCCTTCTCCAGCATTGGAAGTTAATGATTTGTTCAAGAAGGGATTTCACAACCTTGCCAAGGTTCACTCTCCCAACAGCATGTGTAGGCAGCTTTAGGCTTCATACCACCCACTGGCTCCCCAGGGTGACCGTCTCTAAGAGCTTCCCTCATAGGCTGTAGCCATGATCTCCGTGTCCGAATGGCAGAGTAAGTAAGGAACAGGGGAAAGGGGGGGACCTGGGGAGAGAAACTTTGGATTCATGAGCAGAAGTTGAAACCTTCCACCTCCAGGGAGGGGACTGGAGTGGAGGCAAGGAAATGTCACTGACCTCTGGAGCTGAGAGGCAAGAGACTGATGTGTTGGCAAGATGAAAGGCTTCGGTGACTTAGGCTGGGCGTGGCATTTGTGCCTTCAAAAGAAAGGGGTCCTCGCCATCCATCCCTTGGCTTAGACTTATGCTCCCAGAAATCTTTCGACTGGCATCAAGGGAACAGATCAAAGCTCATCCTTGAATACTTGGTGGGAAGGAGATTAGGAAATGGGACACTAGTATAGGGCAGAGATGAGTGTGGAATATATTAATAATATGTTTAAATACATTATCACATTTGATTATACAAAAACAGAGGGAGCATTTTTTATTGTTCAATCATGTATGACTCTTCAGGACCTCATGGACCATAGCACATCCATACTGTCTATGGGGTTTTCTTGGCAAAGATGCTGGAGTGATTCCTTCTTCAGTGAATTAAGATAAACATGGTAAAGTGAAGTGCACAGGGTCATACAGCTAGTTAAGTTTGAGTCTTTGGAGTCATTCAGTCAGAAAGACCTGACCCAGGGCTTTATCCACTATCCCACTCACTGCAGCATAGTGTAGTGGATAAAATGCTGAACAGAGTCAATCAATCTAGCAATGACATTTATTAAGTGCTTATTGTATGTCAGACACAGTGTGTAGCATTGGAGATACAAAGAAAAATAAAACCAATCCTTTCCCCAGGAAGTTCAGTTTCATGTGGGTAGTCAACAGGTCAATGACAGGTACAGTCAAGATATAGAGAGAGAGCATCCTTAACCCTTTGTGTCATGAATCCATTAGCAGTCTGGAGAAGCTAATGGACACTTTTCTTTCGTTCTTTTTTTTTTGGACTTTTTTCTGAATCATATTTTTAAATATGAGAGATCACAAAGGAAGCCAATCCTAATTGAAATGTGGTAATCAAAATAAAATTTTAAAGAGAGTTCATGGACCTCTGATTAAGAACCTTTGGAGTAGATGAATGTAATCCAAAGTGGGAAGGCATTAGGAGCTGATGGGGTTTCAATACAACATGTTCCTGGGTATTATATAGTTTGAGTTTCCCACTTTATCATTAAAAATCTTCACATCTAGGGGACCTCTGACATAAGAGGGAGGACCAACAAGTCTGAAGTAGGCTAATTAGCCTGAGGTCTTCCCATTTTCCCCAACAAACTCTAATAAATATTTATCCTATCCTGAAGACCCTTCTGGCATCTCCCACTTAGGATCCCTGCCCTGACTTTTTTCTGAAGAGCAGCAGTCAATGAAAGGTTTTTAAGTCTGAGAACTGTGACTGTGTGGACATGGTTGGTATTATCTTAACTCCTTATTCCTTGAGATCCAGCTAAATTAATGTGTGACTGGGTATCCACCAGAAATGCCCAGTGATAGGAAAACCTGCTTTTCAAAGCTAGGGCAAGAGCTAAGCAGGGTTCTGGGCAACTATCAAACTGCTGTTGTTTCTCATTCTCAAAGAGGACCAGAATGATATCACTATGTTAGGATGTGTCCGATGTTGCTGATCAGATCAATATGAACTCAGAGTACTCTGCCACAGGTCAGACACAAATAGTCCATATGAACATTTGTGCTAGCTTTTCTAATTTAGCTCACTTCATGTTTCTTTTGGGCTAATTTAATTCTGCTTTGCTCATAAAGCAAACAAATGTATATAAACATAAATAACTATGTAACTTTGTATAAATATAAATAACTATGTATAAATAAAAACTATATATAAATAAAATATATGTTATATATTTTATAATTATATGTAATTATATATAAATATAATATATAAATATAAGTAACTACATATAAATAACTACATATAATCATATATGCAATTAAATCTAAATATAAATAACTATATCTAAATAAAAATAACTGTACAAATAAAAATAACTACATATAAATATAAATAACTATGTATATATGTATATTTATGCCCTCAAGGAAGGGCATAAAAAAGGAAGATCTTGGAGTTCTTCTCTTCCACTCTAACCAACCCTGGCCCACCCATTATATGGGTGAAGGTGGTTCATCAATCTCCCCCAAACAACTGGTTTTTGAGACTTGGGTTGCATCCCAAACATTAATTTTGAAGTAAATCAACTTGTAGCTGTTAAGCGAAAGCCCAATGCCTCTCTGGAAAGAAATTGATGAAGGGGTGTCATTTTTGTGAGGAGAGGGGGAATGTCCTCCCTTGTACCTTTTTCCAGTTGGGGAAAAAGCCTAGAAAGGAAGCAGCAGTGATTCAGCCCCTCGTGTCCTGGATTCCTCCTGCAATTGGATGTTTTGTTTGTTCTGACCACCTCTTCCATCCCATCTGCTTATGTTGCAGAGACTGGCATGGGTGTCATGGGCTTTGGCATTTTCTTCATTCTCTTTGGGATCATCTTGTACTTTGACTCTGTGCTTCTGGCCTTCGGAAATGTAAGTCACCCTTTCCTATAGCCCCTCCCCAATTCTCCCAAGAAGGTCTCTCCTTTCCTACCTCCTTGCCTTCCTGTCCAAGAACCAAGAAAGTAAATCCAAGACGCTCTGCTAGTCTATTGCTACAGTCAGAGACATCAACCAACCAGTCAATCAAGTACTTGCTCAGTAGGAATTATGCTTCAGGCCCTAAATTAGAAATAGGATACTCTTACAAGAGCAAGACAGTCCTGGGGAAATAAACACCTTAATATAGGTAAGTAAATATAATATTTTATTCTTTAGTTGTTTTTCCATTGTGTCCAGCTCTTTGTGTGACCCCATTTGGAGTTTTCTTGAAAAAGAAACTGGATCAGTTGGCCATTTCCTTCTCAAACTTATTTTACAGATGAGGAAACTGAGACAAATAGGTTTAAGTGACTTGGATCACATTGGTAGTAAGTGTCTGAGGGTGGATTTGAATTCAACAAGATGAATCTTTCTGATTGTAGGACCAAAACTCTCTCCATTGAACTACCTACCTGCCCCAAATATATCATAAATAAAAACCAAGTACAAAGATACTGGGTAAGTGGAGGCACTTACATCCAGGGAATCACAAAAGGCCTCTTGAAGACTATAACATTTGAGTTAAACCTTGGAAGGGGAGCAAGAAATTCCAAAGGGGGGGAGTGATGAGAGAAAGTATTCCAGAAATAGAGGACACGCTGGGGAAAAGCACAGGTGGGAGATGGAAGGTTGAATACAAGAAACAGTAAATAGTCTGACTGAAATGTAGTGTGTGAAGGAAATTAAATGAAATCAATCTGGAAATATAGGTTGGGTTCAGATTGTAAAGAATTTTCAATGTCAGACAGGGAATGTATTTTAATCCTAGAAGCAATAGAATATAGCCAGAATTTTGGGGGGGGTAAAGATATAGAATGACATAATCCCCCTGTGCTTTCAAAAAAAATTTTTTGGAGGCAATTGAGGCTAATTTACTTTCCTGGAATAACACAGTTAGTAACTGCATAAGGTCAATTTGAACTCAGGTTCTTCTGACTTCAAAGCTAGTGCTCTATCCACTGTGCCACTTAGTTACCCTGTTCCTGTGGTTTAGGAATGTGAATTTGGCAACTCTGTGCCAGATAGATTGTAGAACAGACAGCCTGGAAGTACAGGGAGACTAGTTCAGAGGTACTAATGGACCAGATTCTAGGTGTAGTATCAGTGGAGAAAAGGGCAAAGATCCAAGAGGTTTTACCAAGGAGGTAAAATTAACCTAGCAACTGACAGGATGGAGGAAGTGAGAGACTGGGAAGAGTTGAGGATGCTCCAGCAGTATGTTGGTACATGTTTAACAACTAGCAGTCCAAACAACAACCTTGTACCCATAACACACTTTAAAATTTAGTTTGCACTCAGCATTTTCTCAATCATTTTCTTAAATTTAAACAATCAATAAAACAATGAATCCAGCCCAAATTTGTAGCTTTTGGCTATTTCCCAGCCATAAATGTTCATTGATAATTTAATAATCAGCTTGGTTAGAGCTGGCTTCTAGCATATCCCTGGGTGGCTCTTAAATTGTATACCTGGGTTTGACTTGGAATATATATCACTTAGCCTCTCCATGCCTCAGTTTCCTCTTCTGTAAGATGTGGATAATAGTAGCACCTACCTCACAGAGTTATTGGAAGAATTAAATTGTTAACTTAAGGAATCTTTTTCAAACTTTAACATAATATAGAAATGCTAATTATTATTATAATTTTAGGATTTTGTTATTTTCTTACCTTTGATGTACATATATCTCTAGTACCTACCTCACAATGTTGAAATGATGATCAGAGGCGATAAAGTACTTTAGCAACTTTTATACAAATGGTTATTCTTATTCATTGAGGCAAAATGGCTGAGCAGACATGGTGCTGGGTATGATGTCAATAAAATCTGGCTTGGCATTCCCCTTCCAATATTTACAGTTCGTGTTTTCCAGGGCCAAACCTTTCATCTTCTCTGTGGCTCTGGCAACTTCTTAGTACTTATCAACCATAATAAGTTTGCAGATTAATCTTCAAGGATTATTATCCACTGGGGACATGGGCTATTACCATGAGAGGCATTCTTAGAGCTTAGGATGATGATTTTGCACATAGTAGGTAATTAATGAATGTTTGATTTAACATGTCTCCTGAGGAGCTTGCCAAGGAAATAATTCCGTAATCTTTGAGTCTGAGGTTGGAATCCAGAAAGTGGTAAGGACAGGGACAGTAAGTAGTATAGATAAATAAGAGAATTATCACACTTCAGAATGGGAATGGATGTTGGGGTAATTTGGTCCAAGCTGTATCTGAACAAGAACTCTCCTCTATAATATCCCCCACAAGAGGTCATCCAACTTCCACTTGAAGACCTTTGAGGATAATAATTGCTAGGATTTATTTAAAACGTAAGGGCTTGCTAAGTATTTTACAAATTTTATCCATCCCTGGAAGATGGGTACTGTTATCTCCATTTTACAGACCAGAAAACTGAGGCAGACAGATATTAAATGAATTGCCCACGGACACACAACTAAAAAGTGCCTAAGTCTGGATCTGAACAGAGTTCTCCTGAGTCCAGGTCCAGTGCACTATCTAGTACACCATCTAGTTGCTTCATGATAGAATAGAATAGGGAACTGATGCCTCTTGAGGCAGCTCATTCTACTCTGAGTATAATGGTAATTATTAGGATGCTTAAAAAGCAACAAAATCAGCTTCTCTGCTCACTCACTCTGAGGGTCTAATCTCTTTTCCAAAAGATAGCTTTTCATATGTTTAGAAACAGCTATCATCATGGTCCCCACTAACAAAAATACTACAACTCAGATTTTTATGGTGATTAATTATTTACAGATCACTCTCCTCACAAGAAAAATATGAGATAGATAGTGAAAGGTTTATTATCTTCTCTTCACACATAAAAACTGACACTCAGAAAGATAGAAATAATTGATCCAAAGTCACACAGCTAATAAATGTGAGAGTCAAAATGGAAGTCAGGTCCCTTGATACTGGGTTCAATGCTTTTCTCACAATACCACTATACTGTTTTACACTTATTCATGTTTTATATTTATTAATAATAAGAACTGAAATTTAATTTATATTAAAGTTTTCAAAATGTTTTACCCATGGATATTCATGGGATATCTCTTCAACTACCCATTCATCCAGAGCTTCATACCTCTGACTTGGTCTTGTGGACCCATATTTTCTCATTCTCTGTGTTAGCTTCATCACTCCAACATGCTCTAACACTGGTAGGTCTAGGTTTTCCGAAAAGTTCCATCACTTTGCATTTACACTCAAATTCTCTCAGTGCCCTCTATTAAGGATTAATACTCCCCCTATTCACAACTTTATCATTTGAGCCCTTCTTGAGGTAATTCCCTTTATACAAACCAGTCACTCACAATAATGACACTTAGATCTAAAAAAAAAATAACCATTTACTTTACAAAGAAATAATAATGGCACCACGGGTAATCAAATGTTAAATCCAATGCATGAAGAATAAAATATATGACAACTCACCCATGAACTTGGTTCATATTATGTACTCAGTGTCTATGGGAAAGAATGGGTACATACACAGAGCAATGTGGCAGGGGAATAAATTCATAAAGAGGGAAAAATCCACATCCTTGGGATAACTCACAACTCTAGACTTCAGAATTACTCTGCTAATTGCTTGTTCTGCTGGCCCTCTTCTCTTCTTTTGAACCAAAGCATCATTAACAAGCCCTTTAAAATTAGAATCATCTTTAAAAGGATGTTGAGAAAGTGTTACCACTTAATTTGGACAGTTTTTCCTTTAGAGCAGCTTTTCATTTAAGCCAGAGAGCTGCAAAACTCATCAGCTAGCTTTCTTTGGACTATCCAGCCCAGCATAGCCAGTCAGAAAAGAATTCACAGCAAATAGATGGTGTTGATATTGTTTGCCTTCGCAAGGCAAACCAACCTACTCAGCTTTTCACTCACCAGAATTTTGCATAGTCCAATTAAGTCCCAACACCTCTGGGATTTTTTTGCACTTCTAAAGCCACTTTTCTCTTTCTGCTCCCTCTCTCAATCCAGTAAAGGACAATAGGGGTTTATGAGAGGCTTCACCCCTTTGAAGCTCTAGAGGATGTTAAAGAACAGTATCAGATTCTTTGTCCACAGAAGCTGAGTTTCTCTTCAAGCAATCAAGAATTATGTAGCTGAAGCTTTCTGTCACCTGACTGCTGACTGACTCTGCTCCATACATTGCTGCAACAGAACTTCTTTTAATCTGACTTTGTCTTCAATTTTCACTTGCCAGATTTTTCCCAGATTTTTTTTTAGCTACAGTCTTCTAGATCTTCTCTCTTTTATCTTTCAGTAGCATAAACCATAGCTTTCTTGTATTCCGTAACTAATTTTTCACTTTAAAAGTAAGAATTCGAGGGCAGCTAGATGGTGTAGTGGATAGAGCACCACCCTAAAATCAGGAGGATCTAAGTTCAAATCTGACTTCAGACACTTATTACTTCCTGATGATGTGATCCTGGACAAGTCACTTAACCCCAATTGCCTCAGCAAAAAAAAAAAAAAAAAGTAAGAACTCATCAGATTTCTACTATGAAAATAGTAGTTTAATTATACACCAAGCCTCTAAAGAGTAATATAATAATTTCTCATTTTTAAAAGTTTTATCCTTTTCAGTTTTAAATCCACTGTATTTAAATGATTGAGGGTTTATAGTACAAAGTTCCTAATAGTCTTCTATCTTATTGTGTGTTCTTGAACCCAAAATTGGGAAAAATCCAGATTTTTTATAAGTTTTTAATAAGAAAAGCCCTTTCTCTGATTCCTTAAAACATGACACTAAATAAATGCAAATGAATCATTGTCTCACATCTTCTACAAGGTGATTTAAATCTTCACATTTACTCACAGTTTATTTTCTGTCCAAAACTGCTTAAATTTCATTTGAAAACTGTTTCTTTATTCACATTTGGCATTTTTAAACTAATTTAACCAATGTTAATTTCCTCTTCCTTTTAGGCATGTAATTGATCATTTATGACAGAAGCAATTCTCCACCTTTCAATAAATTTAACAAATTTATCAATTTAACAATTGATTTAAATATTTTTCTTTGCATGATTGTTTTTCCTGCTCTTTTCTGTACCAAGCTCTTCCATATGAAAAGGGCAACACTGCAGAGGGACTATGCATTATTTAATTTGAATCATACAATAATCTTAGGAGGCAAATATTGTGGTAATCATTAGGTATTTTAAAGATAGGGAAACTGAGACTCAAAGAGGTTAAATGACTCGATTATTAATCATACAGGATAGAATCTAACACCCATCAGATCTTTTTGACTGTAAATCCAACCATCTATTCAATCTTCCAATGTGCTTCCCCTTCTACTGACCCGGCTTTCCATCCCAGTTCAGCTACTTGCTTGCTGGGTGATCTTTGGCAAAATTATTTAATTTTTCTGAGTTTCAACTGTCTCCTCTGAAAAATGAGTAGAAACATCTCCACCTATTTCCTAGGGAATGTGTAATGATCAATTAAATTTTATCTGTGAAAATGCTTTGGAAGAACAAATATATTATAGATATAATATTATATCACATATATAATACATATATATGATATAATGTGTGTTATATATGGCATATAATATATAATATATAATACATATATTATTAAGAATTAACCCTTCAAAGGCTATCTTGTGCATTTCCCTGCTGCAAAGGTCTTTCCCTCCCACTGAATTCAGTCCAACTGAGTTTTTTCCTCTTCCTAAAGATTTTTAGGACTTCACCATATACCTGTTTCAGTCCTTCCAATATTTTCTCCCTCTGCCTCTAAGAAGACAAAAAACCAAATCCTCCCTGATGTACAATCCCTAAGCCAAGGCTCAGTCCTCAGTGATCTGTTCTATATCCCCACTCCATGAATCTCTTCTCTCTTCTCCACAGATATTATTCTTATCTGGTCTCTCCTTCATCATCGGTTTGCGAAGGACTTTTGGATTCTTCTTCCAAAGGCATAAACTGAAGGGGACAAGTTTCTTCCTCGGGGGTGTGATAATTGTCCTCATGCGCTGGCCTCTTTTGGGAATGGCTCTGGAGACTTATGGTTTTATCAGCCTTTTCAGGTGAGTGGTCTTTTCCTGGAAAGAATTGGAGGGGAGAAGGAGGCAGAGACAAAGAGAGTCTGAGACAGAAACAGAAGAAACAGAGAGACAGAGTCACAAAGAAAGAGATAGAGACAGAGACACATAGAGAGAGGCAGAAACACAGAGAGAGTGACAGAGACAGAGAGATGGAGGGTGAGAGTCACAGAGACAGAGAGGCAGTCAAACATGTTTAGAGAAAAAGTGATAAATAGGTGAAAGAGTATTTATTAAGTGTTCACTATATTCCAAGTACAAACAAAATAGCCCCTGTCCATAAGGAGCTAATTCTAGTGTGTTTAGACCCCAGATAAAGGGGACCTAGAAAAGATGTGTGTGTGTGTGTGTGTGTGTGTGTGTGTGCACGTGCGCCCGCGCCTGCCACAGTTTGGAGCTACTGGCCAGGAAGTAAAGTGAAGGATTTGGGAAAACAAACACTCATACCTCTCAGAGTCCAAATTTCCTGGTATGGAGTCCAGATTTCTGGTGCAGAGGAGATGGTATGATAACTGAAGTCTCATTTTCTCTGTCTCTGTCTCTGTGTCTCTGACCCTGTGTTTCTCTGTGTCTGTGTCTATGTCTATCTTTCTTAGACTGAGGATCGCAAAACAAATGCCAGCTTTTGTGCCATACTATAAAAATTAGAGTTGGCTAGAGTGCAGGAAGAATGGAGTTCAAATCTGGCCTCAGATACTTATTAGTTGTATCACCTTGGGCAAGTCACTTTGCCTGTTTGCCTCAGTTCCTTCATCTGTTGTTTTTGTTTGCCCTTTGTTTTCTAAGAGGATCATGACATCAGGGAGGTGATGCCAGAACATGCAAGTGAGTTGAATTTAAATAAGGGAGGGCTGTTCAGGGCCACCTGTCTCACTTTCTCCTCCAGAGCCATCTGGGTCCAGTGGCCAAAGAAAGATCAGGATGACTGGAGATCTTGGCCCTGGATGACATGGGAGACCTTGGTTTTTTTCAAGCTAAGTCTTTGCTAAGATAGTGTCTTTGCTAAGAAAATCTCAAATGAGGTCATGAATAATCGAATGTAACTGAACAACAACAAAATAGTTGTAGAAGAACCAGCCCCATTTCAATCAGTTAATCGATCTATAATAGCTTGTATCTCCATAATATTGTTTGGCTGTGGAGCATTTTTACCTAATTTCCTCATCTGATAATACCAAAAACAGGCAACCTTGTGCTTTGTTTAGAATGCTGAATTTTGAGTCAGTCAGTCAACAAGCATTTATTGAGTGCTACATACCCTGGCTCCCTAGTACTACCAGGAGCAATTATAAAATCCTCCATCTGGTCTCTAAAGTCCTTCACAACCTGCCCCATTCCTACCTTTCCAGTGTTCTTACTTCTTATTCCCCTCCATGATCCAGCAACACCCACCTCCTTGCTGTTCCTTGCACAAGATACTCTCCTTCCCAACTCTGGACATTTCTCCTTCTTGTCTCCCATGTCTTCATCTCTACCTCCTGACCTTCCTGATCTTCTTCAAGACTAAGTTCAAATCCCATCTTCCATGAGTATCCTTTCCCAGTCCTTCTCATCCCTCCCCAGATGACAATTAGTTCAATATATGTTAAACATGGTAGAAATATGTGTTAAATAGGATACAATTTTTAAGAAGAGAGATATTATTAAAACCTAAGATCCTTAGGTTTTGTACAATGTGTCTGTACAAATGCATAAAGTATGGAATAATAAATGAAGTAAATGAGACTAAATGTTCAGTTGGGTCCAACTCCTCATAACTTCATTTGGGTTTGGGGGGTATTTTTTTGACAAAGATACTGGAATGGTTTGCCATTTATTTTTCCAGTTCATTTTACAGATGAGAAAACTGAGGTAAACAGGGTTAAATGACTTTCCCAGGGTCACACAGCTAGTCTTTCTGACTTCAGGCTCAGTTCTCTATCCACCATGCCACTTAGTTACTCAAAGAGAGCCTAGTACATGGACATACATTTAACTTCATGATTATCAATGAGACTTAGAAGAATTGGACTCATGACTAAGAAATTAGAACTTATACAAAACAAACAGAATTGATTTTTAAAAAAAAGTAGAGAGGAAGAAAAAAGAGATAGAACCATTTCTTTAGAGTGGATAGGGTAATAATTATGGCTGATGATAAGAAAACTAAACTACTTAATTTGTTTTTCTGCTATTTCCTTTGCCAGTGAGAATCCTCTTTGGTCTGGGAAGGACAGCACAAAAATGGCCAGTAGGAATGGAATCCCAGAATAAATGAGTTGATGAATTGTTGACATTTAGGAAGTTCTAGTTATCTGATTTAGGCAGACTACATGCACAAATGCTAAAAAAGAAAATAATAAAAATAAATTTAAAAGGACCATGTGGTTGCTAAGCTTCAGCCAGTAATCTTGGAGAAAAGGAAAGGTGTTGTAGGATACAAAGAGGGCAAATATGTTGATTTTTTTCTGAAAGGGGAAGAATGAAGAATCTCCATAAAATAGATCAGTGAATTGGACCTCTATCTCTCATAAAATCTATAGTTTTTGAACTGCAAGGGATCTTAGAATTCCTCTAACCTCCACTCCTTTGTCTTACCCATAAGAGAACAGGCTGGGAGAGTTTAAGTGACCAACAGTCACAGGCCATAAGCAGCAGTTTTTGACATCTAAGAATTATAGGATAGGAAGGAAAATGGTCTACATGGAGCAGAAGGGTTTGGGTGAGGAGATAGAAGGAGTATGGGTGGGGAAAGTCACTACCTCCTGAAGCTGGGTGACCCCAGTTGAGATGGAGCTGTGAATTCCTAGATCGATCTTTGGCTTCCTGGTGCTGATGTTGAAAATGAAAGCACTGGACCTCATATGTCAGGCCTAAAAGACTCCAGGGAGTGGAGCTTGGACTTTCTCCTTTCCCTTTTTTTCTTGGGTTAGGTTTCCATGGGAACCAGTGTGTCTGCTGCAGTCTGAGGTTGAGGTTCTGTGGAATGCAGGATACAAAGGAAAGAGCCCTGTGTTTGGAGTGAGAGAACCCAAGGTCTAGCCCTCTCTGCTACTTATTGACTGAGAGACCCTGGGCAAATCATTTAACCCCTCGAAGCCCCCTCTCCTTGTCTGTAAAAGGAGGATTAGATGGCTCTGAATGTCTCTTCCAGCTCTAAATTACAGTCTATGAACTTAAACCTCTGAAGTAGTGATCATATGCTGAGACCCCTTCCAGCTGTAAATCTTATTGGATACTTAAGCTAGCCCCATATCCAGATGCTGTGCACATCCTCCTCTGGGATGCAACATCCAGTCCTGATTCAGTGTCTTTTCTCCAGGGGAGTACATATAGATAACCTTCACCATCATCACTTCCACCACCACAATCATCACCATTGCCACTACTACCAGATTTATACTCTCTCTTTAAACAAAGAAAGATGAGCCAAAATATCCTATGCAATGCCCAATCCTATTCAATATCTTGTTCTAATAGTCCTCTGCCTTTCTGCCAAGGAGGACTGAGAATGTTTCATTATTCGCTCTGTAGAATAATCATTGCTAGCATATATTCATTTTTACACATGGGGACAAGGAGCCAGAGATGTCAAGTCACTTTTTAGCTGGGAAGAAACACAACTTGAGTTTGAATCCAACTCTTCAAGACTCCAAATCCAATGTTTTTCCATTCTATTATGGCTTTCTCCAATCTTCATCCATATCTTTTTATATTATTAACCCTTCTTTCTGATTTTTCAGAGGTTTTTTCCCAGTTGCTTTTGGATTCCTAGGCTCCAGCATCCCATTTCTCAGTTCGGTAAGTCACATAGTTAAGTGGTTGGACAAGACCAAAGAAGCAGGTCTCTTTCCTGTTCTACCTCCTTATACCTCTATCCCTGCTCCCAGGGCTTGTGATTACTTCCCTTAACACCCAGAAACCAATTAGATCTAAAATACATACAGTGTTAGATTGTTCACTGAAATGACCCTTCTCTCTGAGAGCTGTCATTTCACCAATGGAATCATAAACATAAACAAGGCACTTCCTACCTCTTTTTGTGTGACACTAGCTGGTGCAAAGTCCATCTTGGGAATTTCACTTCTCTCCAGGTAGCATCAGGAATGTCATTCTCTTTCTTCCAATCAGCCAAGGGTAGCCTCATGAAAGAGATGGAATTAGGATCTTCATGAAGGGAGGGAAACATGATGGCAGGCCAGAGAAAGGGGGAAAATATTAAAGTTGACACTCTACATATTGTTAACCATATGATCTTATTGAGATACAAGAGTAGGTATGATTATTTGCAGAGAAATAGGTCCAGAAAAGATAATTGACTAGTCAAAGGTCATCCAGATAGTAAGTAGCAGAACAAGAACCATGAATATACAGAGTGTAGGGTTGGAGAGGACCTTTGGAATCATCTAGTCTACTCTTCTTTTACAGATGAGAAAGCTAAGGCTCAGAGGGGTCAGTGGAGTAAAATGCAGGTAGTAAATTGGAGAGCTAAGACTGAGATCCAGGTCCTCTGATTTCAAAACAAATGGTATTTCTGCCTCATTACAGGCCTTCTGATGCCAGAACCTGTCTTCTCCAGTCTTCATAATTCTCTTTGTACTCTAGAGGAAGGAGAAGGGGAGAGAGAGAGAGAGAGAGAGAG
>JAJPUD010007304.1:14155-48995 GCA_023553655.1 Myrmecobius fasciatus
AGAGAGAGAGAGAGAGAGAGAGAGAGAGAGAGAGAAGGGAGGGGGGAAGAGAGAGGGGGGAAGAAAAAGAGGAGGAGAAGGAGGAGGAGGAGGAGGAGGAGAAGGAGGAAGGAAGGAAGAAAGAAAGAAAGAAAGAAAGAAAGAAAGAAAGAAAGAAAGAAAGAAAGAAAGAAAGAAAGAAAGAAAGAAAAAAAAAGAAAGAAAGAAAAGAGGAGGAGGAAGAGGAGGAGGAAGAGGAGGAGGAGAAAGAAAAGGAGAAGAAGGAATAAGAGGAGGAGAAGAGGAGGAGGAAGAGGAGAAAGAAGAAGGGAGGAAGAGGAGGAAGGGAAGGAGGGAGAGAGAACGAATATGATCCTTGGCTGGAATCATTGGTCCCACATTTAAATTTAACCACTGACACTTGCTACCTTTATGATTTTGGGCAAGTCATTTAATCCCCATGAATTTCAATTTTCTTATCTGTAGAATGTGGGCACTGGATCAGATGGTCTCTTGGTACAATATCTATGATCCTAAGAAAGGATTTTCAAACTCCTTTTGGAGCCTTTGGCAAACATCCAGAGCTACTTGAAAGATGGTGCAGAGATAGGAAAGGGATGAACAAATGACAGGACCTGAAAGAAATAGATGGAGTAGACAGGCAGGCACTTAATTAGAGATAAGAGGAATGAAATTATTTGGGATGCCCTGAAAGAGGGCTTTGAAGCTGCTAAATATAGGATCTACTCTATTCTATCCAGAACAGTATTCTTCTGTCAACACACAACCCAAACAATGTGTCATGATCTAGGGTCCTATCTCTTGAACCCAACTTTTTACTCCTTCAGCCACCACCTAGTTCAGGCCTTCATTACCTCTTGTCTGGACTCCTGTGTTTCTTTAGCTTCTCTCCTTTCTAATCTATATCCTGTGAAATTGCCAAAATTATTTTCTTAAGACATAAATACAAGCAGCTTAATTCCCCTTCTAAAAAATCTTTGATAGCTCTGTATTCTTTAAAGAATTAAATAAATTAGTTTAGCCTGGAATTCAAGACCTTTCATAATTTGGTTCTAACTTACCTTGATAGATTTCCCCTCATCATATGAATAAAAAAAACCTTTATTAAGAAATCTTACTGTATAAAAAACACTGCTAACCACTATGACCACATTACAGAAAGAAAGATAACTGCTGCTCCAAGGAGTTCTTACATTTTAATAAGGAAGACAATATCAATAAGTTAGATGGAAAGGTCCCGTGTTCTCGTGCAAAGGCAAAGCTGATCATAACACCTTTTAAAATGTTATTTTCACTGATAAAATCACATCAGTTTTGGATGTTGAACAGTTCCCTACATGACTATATCTGTATCTCTTTGCCCTATTAGCCTATTATATTCTATCTTGTATTATATTTATATGTATATATGTTATATTCCCCCCAATAGAGTGTAAAGTCTTAGAGGACAAGGGACTCTATAATTTCTTAATCTTTGTATACTCAGTGCCAAGTACCAACACCTACTATGTAAATATATTTAAGTCATGTATCCAGTTGGAATTTATTGTGGCATATAATGTTGGTCTAAACCTAATTTCTGCTAGATTTCTTTGCAATTTTCACAGCAATTCTTTTCAACTAGGAAGATCTTACCTCAATAGTTAGTGTCCTTGGGTTTATCAAACACTACATTATATTTATTTGCTTCTGAGTTTTGCTTACTATGTTTGTTCTGTTGATCACATTTCTCTTTTTGGTCAAAAACAAATAATTTTGATGATTACTAGTTCGCAAAATAATTTGAGATCTCACATGACTCCATTTTTACCTTTTTTTCATTATTTCCCTTCAGTCTTGACTTTTTATTTCAGATAAGTTTAATATTTTTTCCATTTATAGAGCTAATTCTTTTAACTCTATAAATAATTTCTTGGTTATTTAACTGACATGGCATTAACCCATAATTTAATTTAGGTAGTAACATTATTTTTAATTAAAATCTCTTCAATTATTTGTTTTCCTTTATTTATGCAGTGTTCTATAGTTTTTGATTCCCATTTTGTAGTTAGCTTAAATGTATTTCTTTTTCTACCTTTTTTAGCTATTTATTAGTAGTATAAAGAAATATTGATGACTTGTGAATTTATTTCATATACTGCTATTTTGCTGATGTTATAAGTTGGTTTTTATTTTTTTATGAACTATATAGTATTTTTTTTCCTTTTTTCCTTTCTTTCTTTGGTGAGGCAATTAGGGTTAAGTAACTTGTCCAGGGTCACACAGTTAGTAAGTATTAAGTGTCTGAGGCTGCATTTGAACTCACATCCTCCTAACTCCAGGGCCAGTGCTCTATCCACTGTGCCAGCTAGCTTTTCCTTATTATATGATTTTCATATAGAGATGATTTTTGTCTCCTCTTTGCCAATGTTTCTTCCCTCAATTTCTTTTCCTTTTCTTATTGCTATAGATTGCTTTTGTACAACTACAACAGATAATAGCAGTGACAATGGGTAGTCCTGCTTTGCTTCTGTCCTTATTAGAAAGACTTCCAGTGTTTTTCCAATATAAATAATACTAGCTCTTTTAATAAATATTGTTTGTCTCATTAAGGAAAAGTGAATTTATTCCTTTGCTTTTTGTGTTTTTAACACAAATTACTACTCTAATTGGTCAACAACTTAAAAAAAATTTATTGATACAATTGTGATTTTTAAGTGGTTTTGCTGTTAATATGGTCTATTACATTTATAATTTTCCTAATATTAAGGTATCCTTTCATTCCTGACATAAATCTAACTTGGTCATAGTGAATAATATTTTAAATATATTATTGTAATTTCTTTGCCAATATTTTTGCATTCATGGTTTTTTTAAATTAATACTTTTTATTTGCAAAACATATGTATGGGTAATTCCTAAACATTAACCCTTACAAAGCTTTCTGTTACAAATTTTCCCCCCTACTCCCCACCCCTCCCCTAGATAGCAGGATATCCACTACATGATAATTATGTGCATTCATGTTAATTAAGAATATAAATTATTTTCTTTCTCTGATTTATCCTTTCCTGGTTTGAGGGTCAGTATCATAATTGTCTCATAGAAGGAGTTTGATAAGGATCTTCTATGCATATTTTTGCAAATTATTTATTTATTTAAATTTATTTGTTTAAAACTGCAGTTCCTGGTCCTTTGGTAGAGTCCACTTATGTTTTAATCAGGGCCTTTTTTGGTTTTCCTTTGGGAATTCATTTATATGTTGTTCAGTTTCTGTTTCTGAAATTGGTTTGTTTAAATGTTCTGCTTATTAGTCTGTTATTCTAGATATTTTGTATTTTGGGAAATATTTATTAATTTAATTTACTTTTATCTTTGTTGACATATAATTGTGGATCAAGATAAAGAAAGTTAAGAAGACATAGTTACTTTCCTATGGGAGCTTAATTTTTAGGCTGAGTGAGCTCTCTTTCAGTTAAACAGAAAAGGCTTTCATGGCAGAGATACAGTTTCAGGAGTTGATTTGATCACAGAATAAGAAAGGTGTTGCAGACCCACACTGGATGCTGCTTTAGAAGTAATAGGTGTAAGATAAGCTGTTACTAGCAGCTTTGAGCAGATAGAACTGACTTATGAGTTGGCTTTTCCATGTCTACATGTTAAATAATATAGGGGATAGAGCACTCTACTTGTTCAAAGTAGAGAACAAAGAAAAAATGGTCAGCAATCAAGAAATTGGTACTAATCACAAGGTGAGAAAAGAGGACATTTTTTCATTCATTTCATTCACTCATTCATTATTAAACTAAGTAGAGGGACAAAAAAATAGAGTAGTTGCAATTGATAGGAAGAGTTATGGTTTGGAGCTGACTCATATTTGATGGGAAGTAAGAAATTCTATAACACATAATCCCATATGGATTCAACTAAAAGCAATCCCAGATGCTCCTCATAAGAGAATAATTTAGGTTTATCTTACAGCCAGTTCCTGGGACTCAGTCTCTTCTCTGTAGCACCTGATACAGACTGAGTGCTCAGGAGGCATAGGGAGAATGCCACAGCCTTGATCCAGCCAGGGTTTCCATCTCTTTCTGCCCCCTCACCATCTGTGCCTAGCACTCCAGCTGACTTTCGAGGTCAGCCTTGATAATAACCTGGATAGTGAATCTACTTTCTTGCCATTGTCTGCAATAATTATTCTTGGTTCCCACAGCTGTTCCAGAGGCTCCAAGGCACCAGTTCCATGGTCTGATCAGCAGAGATGGACTCTTTGAACTCGGACTTTTGTACCTGGGGAAGATTGGACATCGCCTCCACATGCTTTGCTTGACAAATTCCAATCCTCCTTCGGAACTGGGCTGGAGGATGGAGCTGAGTGATTGAATTTAGTGTTTTCCAGTGTGCTTAATATAAACTCTGGCAAAACCTCAGACTCATGGAAATCCTAAGAGAAAGGAGTGGCTCAGAACAAAGACCCATGGAGATCAGACTGCCTTGTAATTGTGGACAACAAAGAGAAAGACTTGTGAAGTACATTTCCAGCTTGAAAAGTCTGTCTAAAAATTAGTTTTAATGTCTTCATGGTCCATAGGAGATCATTTTGTCCACTCACTCTCCCCTGCCCACCTTCCCTTTCCTTTCCACCTCCCCCCTCCAGCCTTTAGGCAAGACTACACCTATACTTTCTCAGACACAAATTAATGACGGTCTTGGTCTAAGAGTACTGCAATTTTTATCCTTGTGCCTGACAATTCTTACAGGAGAACTTTCCCCTCCCTGTATAATCTTCAATCCTGCCTGCTAGAATGAAGCACTTTTATGTCATTTAATCCCTGACATTGAGCATCCTTTGGGTACAGAATCCCTTGTTTGATAATAGACTATGTTTGTATGTGTGTGTGGGACAGGGTAAGAGATGGGGAGGATCCAGTGAAAGGAGAAGACAGCTGTCCAGGCTTCTACAGGCTATCTTTTCAGAGACTCTCCAATTTGATGGGGTGGTGGGATGGGAGTAAATACTACCACTGAGAAAGTAGAGGAAGCCAGAGCACACCTCCCTAACCTTTCCACCAAAAACAGATAGAAGATCCTAAAGCAAAACTTTCATCAATATTATTAGTCCATGGGTTGAAAATACTACTTAGATAATGCTAAGAAACTATGATCATTTCAGCTGCAAGAATTCCCAGTGTGGATGGAACATGGACATCTATGCAGATCATGATTCCCCAAAGAAGCATTTTGGTATAATGGGAAGGAAGACCCAGGCTCAAATTTTGACCCAGACACTTATGGACTGTGTGACCTCATTGAGGGTCATCTATTGTTAGTGGCAGAGCCAAAACTGCTCAAAGCCAAACCATCTCACTCCAGAAGTGCTCCCCACTACACCTCCTTGTCTCTGGGAAGACAAGAAATATTCAAGGGATCTGTTCTCAAGGGGATATTGAGTTAACATCTTTCTCTCTGGGACTGGTCTTAGAGGGAAGAAGGGCAAAGGTAGCTGCT
Organism: Myrmecobius fasciatus; assembly: GCA_023553655.1. Lineage (NCBI taxonomy): Eukaryota > Metazoa > Chordata > Mammalia > Dasyuromorphia > Myrmecobiidae > Myrmecobius > Myrmecobius fasciatus. Next base: position 19,643 of record JAJPUD010007304.1, read on the forward strand.
CTGGATGAGCTTTCTATGTTTTTGTGGTCTTTACTTGTTTCAGGAACTTCCTTTCATACTGATGGAGACATTAACAGGGCCATGTTTCAGGGAGGAAACTCCCTGGAAATGACTGCTTTGATTCTGGGAGCCTTAGGAGTAGGATATTCATCTGAATTCTGGGGCTTTTCTCCATATTCCTCAGTTCACCCTCCTGACTTTGTGGTATCCTTCAGAATCTCTCCTTCTCCCTTTTTACCCTGTTAGTAGCTTCGACTAGTCTGCCTGGGGTGTTCCTCCCAGGAGAAGGACCCTTCCTCTGAGCAGAGATGTTGGGGCCAAACCTAGTCCTTAAGTGCCTTCCTTTGGGAGACCTCTCTCCCACAGAATGAGAGTTCTCAGAGTTGGAAGGAGTCTCAAGTCATCTATAGGGCTTCTTAAACTTTCCCCACTTGTGACCCCTTTTCACTCAAGAATTTTTATTTGACCTTGGGTAATTAGGTATACAAAGCAAACATTTACTGATAATAAATCATAATTTCATACCCCCTACATTCAGTTACTAGACCCCACAGAGGGTTGTGACCCACAGTTTAAGAAGCTTTGATCCAAATTCTTCATTTTACAGATGAAAAAACTGATGTACCAATTTGTCAGATGACTCATCCAAAATTACCTACATAGTAAGTGGCAAAGCCAGATCCTCTGAATCCAGTTTTTTTTTTTTCCTGAGGCAATTGGGGTTAAGTGACTTGCCCAGGGTCACACAGCTGTTAAGTGTCTGAAACCAGATTTGAACTCAGGTCCTCCTGACTTCAGGGCTGGTGCTCTATCCACTGCGCCACCTAGCTGCCCCCATCTGAATCCAAATTTAATGCCTTTTATCTTGTACCCTGCAAACATCCTATCCTCTGGGCCTTCATCAATCAGAAGGGATAGATAGACAATTGCCAAAAAGCCATAGCACCAGACAGTTCTGCTAATTATTAGCTGTATGGCTTTAGATAAGTCATTTATCTGGACCTCAGTTTCCTAATCTGTGAGTAAACAGAAATAATTAAGACCAAGACTATTTCCCAATAGATAAATTATGAAATGTCATAAAACATTTTCAAAAGAAAAACTGGAAATTGTTGCCAAAAAATTATTTGCTCCAAATCACTAATAAGAGAAAAATAACTTAATACAACTCTATGGTTTTTCCTAATGCTCCTTAAAATTAGCAAAAATTACAAAAATGGAAACTGTTCATGCCTTCTGGTTGGTATCCCTGCTTCCAGTCTCTTCTTATTCAAATCTATCCTCTATTTGGGTGCTAAGGAAATAGCTAAAGCACTAGGTTTGCCAATGTCATGTCTTCTGTTCAAAAATCACCAGTGGCTCCCTATTATTTGCAGTAGTAACATAAAAGCTGTGTTTGGTATTTAAAACCCTTTATAGAGGAGGCTAGGTGTCGTACCTGACTTGGAGATTGAAAGACCTGAATTCATATTTGATCTCAGACACTATTAGCTGTATGACTTTGGGCAGGTCACTTAACTTTGATTGTTTCCAAAAAACAAAGAAACAAACAAAAAATTAAAATCTTTTACAACCTGGTCTCCTCCTACCTTTCTACTCTTCTTTCACTTACCTCCCCTCCACATGTCTATAAACCACACCAGCCTGCTATTGCATATTGTTTCCTCCATCCTGATCTGTCATGAGTTTCCTAATTGTTACAGTGGTTAAAGCACTGGACTACAAAGTCAGGATAAACATAAGTTCAAACCCAGCCACTTATCACCTGGGTGACCCTGGGCAAGTTACTTAGCCCTGACTGCCTTAATTTCCTTAGAATAGGGATTAATACTAGCATCCTAGCTAGCCCTGAGAATCAGTTAAGGTAATATTTATACTGAAGTCAGAAGGATGAGTTCAAATGTGATCTCAAGCATTTAACACTTCCTAGCTGTGTGACCTTGGGCAAGTCACTTAATCCCAATTACCTCAGCAAAAAAAGTAATATTTACAAAGCACTTAGCATAGTGCTTGACAATATACAGTAAGTGCTTAATAAATACTTGTTTCCTTTTTCTTTCCCCATTAGGATGTGAGCTCCGTTAGTGTAGAAACTATGATTGTGCCTTTCTATCTTCAGCACAGTGCCTGGCACATAATAGATATTTAATAAAGGTTTGTTATATGATTTACTGACTTTCAATCAGCAGTCAAATATTTATTGTTTTCTATATGCCAGACACGATGCTCTTATGTTACTAAATCCTTTGCAGAGAGAAAACCCTTTGAAGCAGCCTAAGACAGAGCCTGGAGGTCATAGGATGTCCTCCAGGAAGAGGGGACCAGGAGGCTAGAGACAAAAATGGTCTCTCGTGGAATTTGACATAGGGGCTTGACTTATAATTTCTTTGGCAAAGGGACCTTGCTTCTTTTTTTTCTGGTGAGGCGATTGGGGTTGACTTGTCAGGGTCAACTAAGTGTTAAATGTCCAAGTGTGTTTGAACTCAGGTCATTCTGACTCCAGGACTAGCCCTATATTCACTATGCCATCTAGCTGCCCCAAAGGGCCTTCTTAATGGGGACATCTCCCCACCAAAGCTGATGAATGCCTTCTCTGCACCTCATAGTACTGGGGGTTTACTGCCAGTGCTGACAGTGACTTACCAAGATCCCACAGTAACATGTGTCAGAATTGGGCATTGAACCCATATGGATATTCCTGACCCAGAGGCAAGATTTCTACCCACAAGGCCATGCTGCCTCCATGGTGGGTGCTAAGGAGGAAAGAAACAGTAGACTCTGAGTCAGGGATCCTGATTCCCCCAAAGGTACTTAAGCAGAGGTCAGATATGGTAAGTAAGAAAGGAAAAAAAAAACATACTTATTAAGCACCTACTATGTGCAAGACACTGTGCTAAGAACTTCACAAATATTATCTCATCTGACCCTCACAACAAATCTGGAAGGTGATGTTATTCTTTTCTTCATTTTACAGTTGAGAAAACTAAGGGTGGCACAATTTAAATGGTTTGCCCAGGATCACACAATTGGAAAATAGCTTCGGCTGAATTTGAACTCAGTTCTTTTGACTGCAAGCCCAGTACTTTATCCTTTTTGCCCCCTAAGGGGGTCCGTTATGATGGACTAAGGCCTAATACCGATAAATCTGATAATGTGAATGTTCCATAAATCATTCCCTCAAAGTCTCCAAGTCACAGAGTCCATGGATCTTTCTTGCCTCTATGTGGAATTTGCTTTTTTTCCCTTCTTTTCATATCCTTCAAAAAACTTTGTTAACAATACCATTGACATTTGTAAATTGCTGAAATATTTGCAAAGAAGTCTATATTCTTGATTTCTTTGAACCCCACAACAGACTTGTGACATAAATACTACAGATGACATTATCCCCATTTTACAGATGAAAAAAAAACTGAGCCACAAAGGTTAATACCTAGCTGAATCACAAAACTAATAAGAACTGAAGTTAAAATTTGGGTTGTGTTTTTTTTTAACTCCAAGACCAGCATGTTATCAGTAAGGCAGAGATATCAAACATAGCTGATGACACTGATTCTCCTTTAAAGTCATCAATGACACTACAATACATCCTTGAGTGAGGGAACTGGATTAAAATGGAAATGGAAAATATTTAACAAAATAAATAAAAATACAATAGAGCATGGCTAATGTTAACATTGGGGCAGCTAGGTGGCAAAGGTGAAAAGAGTGCTGACCCTGGAGTCAGGAAGCTTCAGATATTTACTAGCTGTGTAATCATGGACAAATCACTTAATCTTGTTTGCCTCAGTTTCCTCATCTATAAAATGAACTGAAGAAGGAAATGAAAAACTATTCCAGTCTCTCTGCTAAGAAAACCCCAAATGATGAATCAGACATGACTGAAATTACTGAACAATAAAGATGTTAATAAATTGTTTTCTAAGTCAATTTTCAGCTAGAAGGATTTTCTGTATAGTTAGTTCAACAATGCCATTTATATTTGAATTTGATATCCCTTCATTAAGCCATGCTACCTCTGAAAATAATAATTTGTTATTGGTAACCAATAGTTAATAATAATCGATAATAAGCAGTACTAATTTGTTGCCATAATTTATTATTACTTGATAGTTAATAATAAATAGTAATAATTTATTATTGGTGTTATAATGTATTATTACTCCATAGTTAATAATAATCAATAATATATGTTATGGTTTCTTATTAATCAAGTTAATAATAATAAATAGTTATAATTTATTATTGTTGTTATAACTATTTCTAACACTGCCCAGGTGGACTTGTAGTAAGGTTGTTTGACCAAGAAGCAGAAAGAGGAAAAAGTTGCTAACCTGAGCTTATTCTAGAACCTCATTTTGAGCCTCTTTTGGGGTTAGCTAATGGCCAACATGTTTAGCAGAGAAGGAAAGAAGGGACTAAGAGAGTGAGAGCTGAGAAATGAAATGTACAAGAAAGGATGGAAAACGAGAGAGAATAAAAAAGGCTGGTGCTCTCATGGGAGACAAGAGGTAAAGAAAGACAAGGGGCAGAAAACAGGGCTGTGAGTAAGTAGCTTTATTAATTTTTTTAAAGAAGAATTGATAAGGGAGGGGACAGAAGGTAGAGGTGGGACCAAGCTTGAAGACGTCATTCTGGACTTAATAAAACAGAGAGGTAATCCTGGACTTGGAGAGGAAGAGACAAAGAGAGAGAGAGAGGAAGGGAGGAGAGCTCCTTTCACTAATCCAGAAGCTGCTTCCTTGGAGTGTGATCTGAGGCTCCAATATCTCCTGCTGTGCCCTTAGCTCTGAGGCTGAGCCAAGGTAAGTGACATCTCAGCATCCACCCAGGGGAAAGGTGTGTGTGTGTGGGGGGGGTGCCTGGATAACAAAAGTGATGAAAGAGTTGGTCCTAGAGCAACTATTTGGCAAGTGAAGTCAGAGCATGTCAACCAGGATCTTAGGTGAGGTTAGGACTAAGCAGCTGACCACAGGGACTAGAAGGGACTCTGACGTCCTTTTTCAATCAATCAAGTAAGATTATATGAGTATGAAACGTGTTTTCAAAACCTTAAAGTGCTCTACAAATGTAGCTCTTGTTACTTTTTCTCTTTCATATTGCCACCAAGAACACTCACTTGCCTAAATTTTCATATACCTTCTAGAGTAATTCCAAATAATGGGTATCAGTGGAGTAGTGGATACTCAGAGTAGAGAAGATCTGGGATCAAGTACCCAGATACTGACACATACAGGCTATGTGACTCTCAATTCCTCAGGGAACTATAAAAAAGTTGCAGAAAAGGTGTGACTTGCATTGGTAGACCCCACTGTGATACAGGGGCTGCTAGGGTGATCAGCTTTTAAGGAGGATTGCACTTGTGATTTCATTGTTAATGTAATTCCCAGGGAAGAGAAAGAGAGGTTTTACATACATACATACATACATACATACACATATACACATATTGGAGCCACCTTCACCCATGAAGTCAAAAATCCTCCTGCCCCTAAAAAATCCAAGATATACTAAATATTTTAATAAGAATCATCTGGATGCAGCTACAATAATGGCCAAAGCCAACATCTGAAGCCCACCAGGGAAAGTGAGACTGACAGATCTAAATTGGGTAAAGATTTGGGGCAGAAGCATGATGAATATGGAAATATGTTTAGAAGAATTGCACATGTTTATCTTATATTGAATTGCTTGCTGTCTTGGGGAGGGGAAAAGGGAGAGGAGAGGGAGAAAAATTTAAAACATGAAGTTTTGCAAAAGTGAATATTGAAAACTTGGAAAAAATAAAATACTTTTTAAAAAAACTTTAAAGCACAAAAAAGTAAAAGACATTGGTTTCTGGGGGGGAAAAGATTTGGGGCAGAGGCTGTGTGGTATGATGGCTAGAGTACTAAATCTGAAGTCAGGAAGATCTGGTTTCAAATGTGATCTCTGACACCTATTAGCTGTGTAATCCTGAGGAAGTCCCTCAAGCTCTGTCATTCAGTAAGAATTAGACTAGATGCTTCTAAATTCATTTCTACCTCTGAATCCATCAACTTATGACCCTATGCATCCAATCAGAGCCCAAAGAAGGAGAGTAAACATCAGTTTGTCTCGAAAAACCTTAAAATTTTAGCTTAGAGGATCTGATTCTGGGGAAAGGGAGAGAACTTCCCCCAAAATGCTTCTATGAGAGGATCAGCAGAGCTGTGCATATAGAGCAAGACCTCTGCTTTTTTTTTCTGTTATAGACAGATTTCAATGTGCTGAAACTCCCAATTCTGGCCTGATTATGTGAAAGTAAGAATTAAGAATAATGCCTTCTTACAGGTTTCATTTAAGCCTTGACTTAATCTTAGGCAAGGTAGAGCAGATATTATTAACCTACTTTACAGGTGATGAAAACGAAACTAATTAATGTAAACTCTCATTTGTAAAACAAAATGTAAAACATATGTTAAAAATGACATTTTCATTTTTGTCTTTCTGTGCCCAGTGCCTACCAAGCACATAAATGCTTAATAAATATTTTTTGATTAATTATATCATCAGGATAAGCTCTATATGCAAGTATGAAAGACAGTTTCCCAGGCAGTGAAATTTGAGAGAAGTTGGGAAACATCTTCCAATTTTACCCCCATCTAATCATATTTTGATACTGAAATTACACATCTTTATTAGCATGATTAAATTTTCAAATTTCAAATTTCAAAACTCTTCCTTAAAATTCAACTCCTTTTGAAGAGTGGCAAAGTATATAATCCACTGCATTTTATTTATACTTGTCTCTCTGACACGTGTACATTGTGTTACTCTGGGCAAGTGACTCAACTTCTCAGTGTCCCAGGAAACTCTGAGACCATATGCTGAAGAGTAAATGGTGATCTATACTAGAAAAGTTATCTCCTCTGGAATTCCCTATAAGAAAATTCTGAATAAAAACAAGAACAGAAAAAACTGAACTCTGCTTGGCTTTTCGGATCACTTTATTGGATGTTATTCAGATCCCCTATTTTCAGCTGAAAGCAAGGAAGCATAGAAGCAATCAGTCTAAATGAAGTCTGAGGAAGATCCAGTAGCATGAGGTCCTTCTAGGGAGGACAGGTCTCATTTGGATACTCATTGAGAGAGTGCTAGTGAGCCAGAGATTGATGTGGGAGCACTGGGCACCTGGTAAGATTGGGAGAAGGGGAGGATGCTGCTGCCAGAAGGGTATGTGAAATATATACAGCAAGTAATAATTTATTTACGGGGATGAGATACAAAAATCATCTTGGGATATTTCACTTTTTGGTCTTAGGTTGGCCATGTCTAGGATCACAGGGAAGGGGGGAGGGAAAGGAAGCAATGGTACCAAGTGAGCTTTGCAGAAATCCAGAAGTAGACTAAGAGCTTACTCTGTTCCCTGAATAGCTGTATAATCAAGAAGAAGCCACTCTGGATGTCAGTTCCTTTATTTGTTATATAGGAAACTAGACAAGATGATCTATACACCCTTCCAGCTGTAATGTTCTTTGGACCTGCTGTGCTCTGGTCAATGCCAGTTGACCTAATACCCAGCAGAGGTCTTTCCCTTCCTTTGGTGAGCCTCATTGTGGTGCAAGGGCCGCTGGAGTGATCAACTTTTAAGGAGGACTGGACTTGTAATTTCATTGTAATATCATTGTAAAATATCATTGTAAAATAATAAAGCTACTTACACACACACACACACACACACATGAGACGGACAGATTCAGAGAGAGACAGAATCAGAGACAGAAAGAGACAGAGAAAGATGAAATATGCAGGTATGAACATAGTGGACTGAAGGAAGAAAGTTCATTCATTCACTCACTATCTCTATTGCTTTCTCCCTCCTCTGATCTAATAAATCCCACTCTAGAGTCATCCAAACTTTAGAAAGCTCAGGATTTGGGAGTATTTGCCAGGGCTCTCCTTCATCCACTAATTTGTGGACTGGCTTAGTAGGGTACACTGAAGGGGTTCCCTAAGAGCCTTTGCACACCACTTAGGTCATTGCAATACCTGTCCAAGATCAGGAGCTGGACGGGACCTCGAATGATATTCAGTCCAACACTGAGTTTTCAGATGAAAAAACTGAGGTGACTTGTTAAAGGGCCGCCAGTTAGTTAGTGCTAGAATTCCAATTTCTTGACTCTTTAGTCTACCTTTATTTCTTGTCTCCTCTGCTTACTGAGTCCAGGAGAGAAGATTGCTTTTGTTCAGTGGCTCTAGTAGAGCTTTGGTGCTATCCATTGATACTTCTCTGGCCATCAGTTTCTCACTCTGCCAAAAGTGAAGATTGGACTAGATATCTCCTCTTCCCGCTAAACTCTAAGTCACATGATCCAGTCATGTCCATCCAAGGTTCCTACCTGCCATAGTTCTCTGTACTGTAACTGGATCTCTGTTTCTAGCAAGTCTCAGGTTTTTGTACATGGGAACAGAGGTAATTTTCATGCCATTTCCCTTGACCCTACATCCTCAGCCCCATTACCTTGAGTGAAAATTTGAGTTTGGAGCTTGGGTCTATCTCTTGCTAGCTCTTCTTCTTTATCTAGCCCACAGAGCCTCCTCTTCTTTCCTATCTCTTCCCAACTTCTTTTCTCTTAAGTCTTTTAAGCTGTTCCTGAGCACTGTCCAAAGGCAGAACATGGAAAAGAGCTACCCATTATCTGGGCATTATCTGGGAAAGGCAAGAGGAAGGGGCAGGCAGCCCTCTTCCTCAAGGAGAAACTGCTTGCTCAATTTACACCCACTCAGGGCTCTAGGAGATCAGGAAATGGAGACAATTAATCTGATGAATCAGGTGAAATGGCTTTTTGGGGGTGAGGGCGGGGGTGTCTGAATTTTAGATAATAAGGCAAAGTAATGACAGTCCCTTATTCTATGAAGGGCTATTACCTGTAAATTGGATTTTCTTCATTTCCACTGAAGACAGAGGAAAGAAGAAAGAAATAGATTCATGCTATAGCAGGAAGAAGGTAGGCTGGATCGAAGAAAAGGATGTCTCATGGGGAAAGGAGCTAGAAAGAGGTAGGCCAGTTTGATAATTGTTTCTGCTACAGAAAACCCCAGATGTAAATATGACAGACCCATGGAAACCCAGAATTTTAGAGCTGGAAGAGAGTTAATGAACTATCTTATCCAATCCCATCATTTTATAGATGAAGAAACTGATTTCTACTACAGGCAGATCACTCTCAGTGCCAAATACCTTGATTGTTTTCTCCTACTCTGAGTGAGAATTTAAAAAGCAGATTTTTCATTTGAGGTGTATCTTAGCTCTAGGGGCAGCAAGCTAGGTAGCTCAGCAGATATAGCACTGGGCCTGGAGTGGGAAGACCTGATTTCAAATCTAGCCTTAGAAACATTACAACTGGGTGACTCTGGCCAAGTCACTTAATCCTGTTTGCCTCAGTTTCCTCATCTGTAAAATTAATTGGAGAAGGAAATGGCAAAGCATTCCAGTATCTTTGCTGTAGAAATCCATAATAGAGTCACAAAAAGGCAGAAATGACTGAACAGCCTTATTGCTAGGTATATTTTTATACTTAAATAATGTTTTTATTTTCCAGGAACCAAGAGGAAATCACCTGCGTTCAAATCCTAGCTCTAATACTTATCTAGGTGACCTTGGTCAAAATTGCTCTACTTTTCTGAGCTTATTTCCTCAATTATAAAATTAAGGTACTGGCCTATACGGCCTCTGAAATCCCATTTTGGTTCTAAGTAGATAATCCTAAGAACCGGACACTGAAAAAAAGGTGAATAAGGTCATAGATCTGGAACTGGAAGGGACCTCATCTAGCCCAATACCCATATATTGTTGTTCAGTCATTTTCAAACATGTCTGACTCTTTGTGACCCTGTTTGGGATTTTCTTAGTAAAGATACTGGAGTGGTTTTCCATTTCCTTCTCTAGCTCATTTTATAGATGAGGAAACTGAGGCAAACAAGTTTAAGTGACTTGGCCAGGGTCACATAGTTAGTCTTCCTGAATCCAGAACTGGTGTTCTATGCACTACAGAACCATCTAGCCTTCCAGCTCTTATATTATAGATGAGGAAGTTAAATGACTGACTCAAGGTCACACACAGGTAATAAGTAACCAAGGTAAGTGTTGAACATAGCTCCTCCAATTCCAAACCTGGCACTCTTTCCATTGATATGACCCTCTAAAATCTACAAGCCAACATATACCTAAATACATATACAAAAGAGCACTTGTGGGTGGGCAGACTTTGCTATGAGCACACACTTAAACAATTCTATTTTCCACAAGAATCAGGCAAAAAAAGTTCTGTCACCTTTTATAGTGAGTTGATCTGGCCTGAACCATTACTTTCTTCTCTCTCTCATGGACCCAAGTCCAGAACTCTTTAAAATGTCCAATTTAAGACAGGATTAAGAAAACCTGTTTTTCAACACCCTAACAGTAATAATGTTATTTGATTTTAAGTAATATTTATTAATTTGATTGATATTAATAAGAAGCAACTATTTATATAGTGTTTTAAGATTTACACAGGAATATTTTCTAGGTACACCTAGTTCTGCCATCTGTGTGACTTTAAGTAAGTTATTGAGCCTCTCTGGGCCATGGAATTCACTTGGGCAAAATGGTTCCTTTCAGTTTAGAAGTGCGATTATCTTTGACTCACCCATAGCTACTTTGTAGTTCTTTAGAAGTTGTTTTCTGAATGTTCTTAATTCTGTTTCCTGGTTCTCTCCTTTCTCTCTCCATCAGATTTGGAAGTTCATGGAGCTCAAAATAACTAACTGTCCCATCAAAGTGGGATCTTCCAAAAGGTTGATAATCTTTTTTTCCTTCTGAATTACTCTCTCCAGCACTCATTACAGGACCATGTAAAGAACCCAGTATGGGGCACCAGCTAACTTTGTTTCTTCTTCCTTCTGCCTCTGTCTCTGTTCTAGGTCACCTAGCAGGATGAGAACCTCCATGTGTTGGCAGCTGCTACTGTTCCTCTCTATATTCCCATTTGGAGAGACTTTAGACAAATTTGCTCCTGTTGGGAACCCTGAACTGACAGGTATAAACTATCTGAGACAGGAAAGTGGGAAAGATGGGATACTAGTCCAAACTTTATCAAATCTGGGCCATTTTTATTCTCTTACTTTTTTCATCAGAGTATTGTGCAGTCATCAAGAGCTAGTCACCCTCCCCCGCCACACATAGAATTCTCATTTCCACTAATCTGCCACAATTGGCTAGGGCTATTGTGTGAAATCAAAGCTAGCAATATTGTTCTTCCTGCCAAAAATCATAGGAAGTTTAACAAGTCTTAGATCTGAAGTACCTTTCAAATTAGTCTCTTGTTAACCTCATCAGCTGAATGGAAAAATGAGACCAGGAAAGCAGAATTCAAGTTAAGGTCACCTAGATAATTCAATTCATTAGGCACTCAGATCTCATCTATTGGGGCTCAGCAATTACTGTAATCAGAACTTTGGGGACATGGTGGAGCCACTGTGCTTATCATTTTCCTTTTAGAGATGATTTTAAAGAAAGACTGAGTTGTTTACTCCAAGTGACATTCAGTCTAAGAGACTAGATAGTGTGTTGTGTTAGAAGGAGCTCTGAATTAAATCAGATGACCTGAGTAGATATCTGGCTCAAGCAGAAATAATAGGAATGGGGGGAAGGGAGGAGAGAAAGGGAGGAAAATAGCCACATCATCTTAGAACTTGTGATAGGTCAAAGTCTGGCATGCAGTTTAAACTTGGAGAAAGAAGATTTCAAAGGGCTCAGAGAAAAGATAATTTGGATTTCATGGTCTAAAATTTCTATGGAGAAAGAGGGGATGATAGGAACTATAGGGCCATGAATTTGACTGTGATACTTGGCAAAATTCTAAATCATAAAGGGATGAGTGGTAAATAGCTAAAAAGAAAGTCAATGAACTCAGAGCCCACATAGCTTCATCAAGAACAGGGTAAGTTAAACTGAACTCATTTGCTTTTCTCAGAAATTGCTAGATTGGTAGAATAGGGAAATGCTCCAAAAATTGTTTACCTAGATCTTAGCAAAATTTGATAAAATCCCTCATACTATTTTTGTGAATAAGTACAGATGTAGGCCAGATAATAAATAGAATAGTTAAATGGATTTGAGATGGTTAATATCCAGACCCAAAGAGTAATCATTACAACTGATTCAATGTTAACTGGGATGGAGGATTCTTGACTGGCATTTTCATATTTAATATTTTTATCAGTAATTTGGCTAAGGGTATGGATGTTATGTTTATTAAATTTCCAAATAATATAAAGCTAGGTGAGATGTTAGAGAATAGAATGAGGACCTAAAAACATCTAAATTGGACTGAATAATTTAAGATATGATTTCATAGGGATAAATATAAATTTTTACATATGGATTTAAAAAATAAACTTCAGGATTACATAAGCAATATATTTTTCATGATTTCATATGTATGATGGGTATTGAATTTTTTGCCTTCTCAATGGGGGGTTAATGGGTAGAGGGGAGGGAGAATTTTTTTTTAATTTTATTTATTTTTTATTTTTTTTTGGAGGGAGAATATTTTGAACTGAAAAATAATTTTAAAATGAAGTTTACATGGAGGGAGGTGGGAAAGACAAGTGACTATTTTGTAATTCATTTGAAAAATATCTACAGACTTTAGTGAATCACAAACTCAATATGAGTCAAAAGTTGTAGCCTTAAAAACAATGTGATCTTAGATTGCATTGAGGGGCATGGCAATGAGTGAGAAAGAGTTAACAAGTCCATTGCATTGTACCCTGACTAAACTATATGCTGTTTTCAGTTCTGTATATGACATTTAAGGAAGAACATTTAAATAAACTAGAATATTTAGAAAAAGGTAACCAAAATGGTCTGGTGCTTTGAAATCATGTGATATGAAGATTAGTTAAAGAAATTGGGAATATATAACTTGTATGTAGAGAAAAAAATTAAGGGGTTAATTGAACTCTTTCTTTAAGTATTTGAAGGGCTGTTAAATCAAAGAGGTATTAGAGCTCTCCTACTTGGGCCCAGAGGGAAGAACTAGGATCAATGGATTTTAGTTGCAGAAAAGCAGAATTAGGTTTGATATCACATAAAAGTTCCCAATAAAAAGAACTTTTAAAAAGTGAAATGGGCTGCCTCTTGAGCTGGAGAATTCCCTCTAACTGGAGATCTTCAAGCAAAGACTGAAGGACTGCTTATCATATCATGTGAACTTTGAATCAGATTGGGGTTATCCTGCTTGGCTTCTGAAGTCTTTTCTTTGTCTAAGAGTCTGTGATTCTATGCTACTATGACCCCAAATTCAACTCCCAATTCTAACACTTACTCTATATTATCTCTATTACTATATTATAATATAATTATTATACATAGGCATTATAAATATAATCTGTATATTACTCTATATAATCTCTATATAACTACACATTATTATAATACTCTATATGAAAGTATTTAACTTTGGACACATGTGGCAACTAGGTGTTAAAACGAATAAAGCACAGGGCCTAGAGTCAATAAGACCTGAGTTTAAATGTAACCTCAAACACTAACTACATGATCCTGACCAGGTCACTTAACTGCTATCTGCCTTATTTTTCTGAACTGAAAAATGGGGATAATAGCTCAGGATTGCTGTGAGGATTAAATGAGATAATATTTGTAAATTTTTGCAGTGTCTAGCATATATTAGAAGCTTAATAAATCTTTTTCTTCTCCTCCCTCCCTTCCTTCCTTCCTTCTTTCCTTCCTTCCTTCCTTCCTCCCTTCCTTCCTTCCTTCCTTCCTTCCTTTCTTTCCCTTCCTTCCTTCCTTCCTCCCTTCCTTCTACCTGTAAGTCCTTAATGTCTTTGAGCCTAGGTTTCCTTTCTCTATGAAATTAAGGCACTGGATGAAATGATTTCAAGGATCCTTTTAGGATGATTCTATGGCTCTAAGATAGCTACTGAATGGTACAGGTACAGGTACTATATGTACAGGTGTACATGTACAGGTACTATAGGAGACATGGACTATCAACCATACTTTACAGCCCAGTAGAGTTCTATTGCCTCCTAGAGTCTTTGTTTTCAGACAGAGGTAATCAAATGCAACACACCAGTTCCCTCTACTATAAAACGCTAGGACTCCTTTGAGCAATACTGGTTTCCGCAGGGTCCTCAAAGGGGACTATAGACTATGTACCTGATATTCTGAGACAGGAACCAATACCCAGGATTCTTTTCTGGGTATATAATGGAGGAATAGAGGAAAAGAAATAACTGTGGTTTGAGTCCTTTCTCTGGTTCCTGGTCTAATCCAGAATTACAGATTCATATTTTGGAATATTATAGTTGGACAGGGGCAGGGGGGAAGGTGAGGGGGAAAGGGGAGAGGATTTTTTTACATGATCTAAGCCCACCCCTCATTTTACAGAACAGTAGACTGAGACCCAGATAGCTGAGGCAATTTGACCAAAGCCATACAGGAAGTAAATGACAAGGGATGGTATTTAAACTTCATCTTCTGATTTAAAAAATAAGTAATCTTTCTTTTGTAGCAAGAAGGGGATGGGGAGTGGTAAGGTTTTAAATATCCTGGGGAAGTGTTGGTACCCAGAATCCAATCCGGGGTTCAGTGCCACATAGGGTTGAAATGCAAGGCAATATTTGATTCAGCATCTCCACCTGCCTTTTCTTCTCTAGGTCGTCGGGGTGGGTTCCTGGCCCACCTGGTTCCCTGGGGACGGAGACCCCGGTGCTCTGAGAAACCAGAACAAACAGTACAGACTCAGAGGCTGGCGCTACTCTGTCCCTCAGATGAGACCCCTGACCCCCTGTGGCCAGGTCTGTGCCCCACTCGCAGCCGATTGATCCCCTCATCCCAAGGAGCATTGCTGGTGGAGCGGGAGAAAGACCTGTCAGCCTACAATTGGAATTCCTTCGGCCTGCGTTATGGAAAGCGACAGACGAGGATGGGGAAGGCTCGGGTTAAAGCCTGATGAAAATCCTGTGTGCTCTGGGATTTAAAATGAAATTCAATCTGGGAACAAAGATTTCGAGCAAGGGGGTTGGGCTTTTTGGGATGGGGGGAAGGGAAGGGAGAAAGTTTACTGTTTTAAGGAGATAAAAGCAATTATATCAATTCATTTTTATCTGCTTTGTGGCTCATTCTGTTGTCATTTAGTCATTTTTCTGTCATGTCTGATTCTTCAGGATCCTATTCAGGGTATTCTTGGCAAAGATACTGGAATGGTTTGCCATTTCCTTCTCTAGGTCATTTGATAGATGAGAAAGCTGAGGCAAACAGAATTAAGTGATTTGTCCATGGTCACACAGCTAGTAAATTTTTGAAGGCAAATTTGAACTCAGAAAGACGACTTTTCTAGACTCCAGGTCTGGCACACTATCTTTTGCGCCACCTTTTCCATTCCTAATGATATCATCACTTCCTCTATCTCAGTTACAGTTACCAAGGGGGAAAAGCTTTAGAGAAGGCTGGTACTTTGTATCAGTCTGAGATGTGCTGCTCTCCATTCCCAGCATGAATAAGGAGTAAGGAGGAATTAATCAGGACAACTGAGAAGCTCTCTCATTCCTTTTGAATAGGATCTTCATGTTATATATTAGTCAACTAATCAATCAGCAAAATTTGTTTTTTTTTATTTTCCCCAGTTACATGTAAACAATATTTTACATTTGTTTTTAAAACTTTTAGTTCCAGATTCTCTCCTTTCCTTCTCCTCCCCACAGTGAGAAGGCACATGTGAAGTTATGCAAAACATTTCCATAAAAGTCATGTTGTAAAAGAAAACATAGATCTCCACTCCATCACCCCTACCAAAAAAAAAAAAAAAAACAAAAACAAAAAACAAAAACCTCAAGAAAGATAAAATTAAAAAAAAAAGATTATGCTTCAATCTGTATTCAGACACAATCAGTTCTTTCTCTGAGTATGGAGAATATTTTTCATAAGTCCTTCAGAGTAGTCTTGAATCATTTTATTGCTGAGAATAGCAGTCATTCACAGATGATCATCTCACAATATTGCTATTACTTTGTACAGAGTACATTTCACTTCGCTTGAGTTTGTGGAGGAGTTTTCAGGTTTTTCTGAGAGTATCTTGTTCATCATTTCTTATAGTATAATAAGATTCCTTCAAAATCACATACTACAGTTCATTCAGCTATTCCCCAATTGAGGTCATCCCCTCCATTTCCAATTCTTTGCCCAAGGAAAGATCAGTAAACATTTATTAAATACCTATTATGAACCAGGCTTCATACTAACCTATAGGGACACAAATACAAAAATATGACAGTTCCTGCCCTCAAGGACTTTATTCTGCAAATTGGTATGAATTCTCCGAGTCCCAACACAGACCTATAGCCAAATATAAGCATAAACAATCTAAAGCCAAATAGGAACAATAGTTTATCTGACATTTTGGATTCTCCATATCACTGCTTCTTCCAAGTATGACACTGACTATTGCTATAAACAAGAAAGATGAGACACAGGTATTTAGTGAATTAGAGTGACTCAATAGAGGAATGAAACTTAATCAAAGGGAATTTTGATTACCAGATTTGGAAAGTCTCTAGCACAGCCCTGCCCCACACCAAACCCCAGGTTAGAGTAAAGGAAGAACTACTTGATAAATTATAACTGTTCAATAATGGATTGAAGTACTTTATGAGGGTAATGGGTTTCCTGTTACTGGGGGTGGG
Source organism: Myrmecobius fasciatus (assembly GCA_023553655.1). Taxonomy (NCBI): domain Eukaryota; kingdom Metazoa; phylum Chordata; class Mammalia; order Dasyuromorphia; family Myrmecobiidae; genus Myrmecobius; species Myrmecobius fasciatus. Next base: position 36,356 of record JAJPUD010007304.1, read on the forward strand.
GGTGAGGGAGTGGAGTGGTATTCAAAGCTGAATGAATATGTTCTAAGGTTGTTATAAAAAGGAATTAATGCAAAAGCATTGGGACCTCAGGGGACTTTTAGTATATAAATCTTTGCATTTTAGAGAGGAGGAAAGTGGGGATCAGTGAAGTTAAATGATTTACTCATGATAAATAAGCATAATAAGCAATAAATAAACATCAGGAGCAGAATCTGAAACAAGCTCTTCTGACCCTGGAGTTAATACTCTTTCCACTGTATCATAAAGAATTTTTTTGGTTAATGAAGGAAAAAGCATTTATTAAACACTTACTGTGAGCTAGACACTGAGCCAAGTGCTGTGAGCACAAAGATTTAAAAAGAGAAAGTCTTTGCAATTCTGATTCTTCCAACTGTAGAAGTCCTGAGTTGGAATTTGGGGAATTATGTTTGGATTTCTTTAAGCCTGTAAGCAAAATTCCTCTTGAATACACTTTACCCCTAGACTCAATAGAGAAAAGGAAGAACTATCTGATGCATTACAATGGTCCAAATGTGGAATGGATTGCTTTGTGAGGTAGTGAGTTCCCAGTCACTGGAGATGTTCAAAGTTAGATGACTATTTTTTGAGGAACGTCATAAAAAAGATTAATGTAATTAGCAAAGGAATCTAACTGAGCTTAAATCTACCATCACATGAATCCTAGAATTGTCCTTTGGAGTTACATAGAAGTTTTCTCTCTTCTATCTAATGGCTCTTCAAATATTTGAAGGGAAGCATCTGCCCTTGTCCCCTACCCCTACCAAGTCTCCTTTTTTCTAAGCTAAACATTCCCAATTCCTTTAACTATTTCTCACAGAACTTGATTTTTAATCACCTCACCACCCAGACCCAGAACCATCATTCCATATGTGGTCTGACCAGCACAGAGAACAGGATTTTTGGACATTATGCTTCTGACATAGAAGAATGATAGCATCTTCATTTGGCCCTAATCCAGGTTAATTTTCCCATCTAGAGGATTTGGGGAGTCCTCTACCAAGTCTTACCCTTATTTTAGTCATGAAAGGAATTGGGATTCTGATGGTAGGCTGGGTGTGGAGATGGGTGGAGGGTAGCAATGTGTTCCTATCTATGGTAATGTGACAAGTTGCTATGGAAACATAACTGCCTGACCTAATAACCTTCAACTTTTTTGCCACTTTCCCCATCTAATTAATGTATATGGATGAGATGCTATCCTCTGCAATAGCCTTTGTGACATTTCTCATTTGGGTAGGAATTCCATCTCCTAAAAGCCAAGGATGACCTATTTCTTTAACCCTAATCTGAGTAGCAAGGTGGTTTAGTGGGTAGATTTGGGAAGATGAGATAAAATCAGGCCTCAGATACTTACTGGCTGTGTGACCCTGAAAAAGACACTTAAATTTTCTTGGCTTTATTTGTAAAACATGGCTTTATTTGTAAAACTCCTACTTTGTGGGGGGTTGTTGTAAAGATCCAATAAGATAACATGTATAGGGGCAGCTAGGTGGCGCAGTGGATAGAGCACCAGCCCTGAAGTCAGGAGGACCTGAGTTCAAATCTAGTCTCAGACACTTAACGCTTCCCAGCTGTGTGACCCTAGGCAAGTCACTTAACCCCAATTGCCTCAGCAAAAAAAAAAAAAAAGCAAAAAAGCAAGATAACATGTATAAATCTTTGCAAGCCTTAAATGATATTATTAGTATGAGCCCCAGATGCCACCTTTCTAAAGGACAAAGAACCCATGCTACTTTTCAAATTGAGCAGGTTTCCCTGCCAGGGGTCAGCTTGGTGTCTGCTTTACCTCACAATGAAGACTGTGAAAGGGAAGTAAGTTTTGGTGTCCAGGTCTCTGGATCCCATCTTTTGCTAATCTGATTTCCTTTCCCTGTGAGCCTCCCCTGCTTCTATCTGACAAATCCTGTTTCTAATTTAATCAAATGGGAGAGGAGGGGGAGGAGCACAAAAGTATTCACTGAGCAGCTAGCTGGGCAGCTTTCCTGTTCTCCTGAGCAAGTGTTCTCCACAATGCTTTTGTTAAATCCATCAATTGGTCAGTCAGTAAACATTTATTAGTACCTAGTGTATGTCCTAACAAAATGGGTGGATGAGAACAGTTTGTTCCAATAGCCATGAAGGTGACTGACACAAGCTCTGTGTACTGCTTAGAGCTTGGTCAGACCTTGAAGAAGTCTAGTCATTCACTGAATTCCAAGCCATTTCCAGTTGTCTTGACTTTTGTCCTACCAATGGATTTTGATGACTTTGGAAGAGAGAGTGAGGCTGTTGACTTTGTGAAGCTCCTCCTCACTTAAATCCAATTCATGGCCAAGTCAAAATATCACTCATCACAATGTCATATCACTAGTCTTCTTAGAAAATGAAGGACCCCCTTGGAGCAGCTAGGTGGCTTAGTGGATAGAGCACCAGCTCTGAAGTTAGGAGGACCTGAGTTCAAATCTGGTCTCAAACACTTAACACTTCCTAGCTGTGTGATCCTGGGCAAGTCACTTAACCCCAATTGCCTCAACTCCTGGGGGGCAGCTAGATGGCTTAATGGATAGAGTACAGACCCTAAAGTCAGGATTTCAAATCTGGCCTTGGACACTTAACACTTACCAGCTTTGTGACTCTGAGCAAGTCACTTAAGCCCAATTGCCTCACACACAAAAAAGATAGAGGGATAGTTTCCAGCCCTTATATAAAAAGGGGGAGGATCTCCCATATCAACTATACCTTCCTCCCCTCTTCTTCCTTCCTTTTTAAGTGTTAAACTACAGGGAGTCCACACTCTTTCCATAGAGGCAGGGGGCAGGAAAATGAGAGGGCAGCAGGAGAATTGACATTCATCTGCACCATTGTCAACCAGTAGTTGAATAGCATTTCCATTTCTTTCTTGTCTTCATCTGGACCACATTAAAATGTCAAGGATAGCTGGATACAATCTTTATCATATATCTGTCCAGTCTTCTCTTTGTCCCCAATCAATCAACCAACAAGCATGTGTTTGTTAAGTGCTTACTATGTTCCAGGCATAATGATACCAAATGCTGAGCATACATAGAACAGCAACCTAATGGGGAGACAATATGCAAATAACTAAGTACATAGCATATACATGCAGTGTAGGGAAGAGGTAACCCCAGAGAAGACCGGCACTTCAGAGGATTGGGAAAGGTGTGCTGTAAAAGATGCCACTTGGGCAGAGTCTTGAAGGAAACTGGGCATTCTGACTTCTAAGAGGTGGGGATGGGCAGAGAGAGTATTCCAAGCTAGGGTGGAGGAAGGGGGAGACAAGCAGTACCAAGACATAGAAGTAGAAATGGAGTACATGAGGAACAGCAGGTGAAACAGTATGGCAGGAGTGTAGAGTGCATGGATGGGAATAATAGGTAACAATGCCGGAAAACTAGAAAGCAGCCAAGTTGTGAAGTTTTAAAAGTCAAAGAAAAGCATTTATAGTTGATCCTAGTGATAATAGGAAGCCACTGGAGTTTATTGAACAGGGAGAGTAATGCAAAGCTGCATTATTATGGAGAGATGTCAAACCTTCTCCATTGGACTATAATCTCCTTGAGGTCAGGGATTGTATTTTGTCCTCTTTTTGTATCCATAGTAGTTGTTTAATAAATGTTTATTGATATTGATATTTCCTTTTAGGAAAATTACTTTGACAAGATTAAAGAGAAGCATATACAGATAAACAGGAAAGAGAAATCATAAGTGATTCAATAAGGTTAAATTGGTCATATTTCTTTCTTTCTTTCTTTTTTTGCTGAGGCAATTGAAGTTAAGTAACTTGTCCAGGGTCATGCAGCTAAAGTGTCTGAGGCCAGATTTGAACTCAGGTCCTCCTGACATGAGGGCTCTATCCACTGCATCAACTACTTGGCCCCTAAATTGGTTATATTTCTACATGGGAAGATGACACTTGTAACTACTAAGAATTTATCATTATTAGGGCTGTTAGAAGGAATGTACTTTAATATAAACAAGATAATATATAAACTTCAAGATACATACATATATACATATGCATGGGTATATATGTATGTACCTTAATATATTTAACAAGATATATATATAAACAACATAAACTTCAGATAAATAAAAAACATGGGTGTGAGTTAACTATGATAGGATGTAATACAAAAAAAATTAAATTAGGGGTTGAGAAAAAAGGGTGCCTTGGGAAAAGGAGGAAAGGAGGGATAGAATGGGGTAAATTATCCCACATAAAAGAGGTGTGAAGGAGCTTTTACAGTGGAAGGGAGAAATGGGGCAGTAGTGGGCAACACTTGAACCTGACTCTCATCAGAACTGGCTCAGAGGGAATAGCATACACACTCAGCCAGGTGTAGAAATCTACCTTATCCTACAGGAAAGTAGGAGGGGAGGAGGGTAATAAAAGGGATAAAGAAGCTGATAGGAAGGTGAATGGAAGGAGAAGTGGTCAGAAGCAAAACACTTTTGAGGAAAGACAGTTGAAAGAAAAGAGAGATACACAAAATGAGACAGAGAAAGACAAACACAAAGAGAGACAGAGAGAAAAGAGAAAAAGAGACAGAAAGAGAGATGAGAGAGAGAGAGATGAGATGAGATGAGAGAGATGAGACAGAGATGATAGAGAGATGGGAGAGACAGAGAGATGAGAAAAAGAGAGAGAGAAGATGTAAGAGAGAGAGAAAAAGAGAGAAAGAGAGAGAGAGAGAGAGAGAGAGGAAAAGAGAGAGGGAGAAAAGAATAAATAAGGGGAAAATAAGTTGGAGGGAAATACAGAATTAGTAATTATAACTATACATATGAATGGGATGAACTCATCCCCAAAATGGAAGTGTATGGCAAAGTGGATTACAAACCAGAATGCTACAATATGTTGTTTACAAGAAATACACTTGAAGCAGAGAGACACATGGAGTGAAGGTAAGGCGCTGGAGCAGAATCTATTATGCAACAACAGAGGTTTAAAAAAAAAAAAAAGCAAAGGTGGCAATCATGAAATCTGAGAAAACAAAAGCAAAAATATATCTAACTAAAGGTGATAAGCAAGGAAATTACATTTTGCTAAAAGGATCCATAGACATTGAAGTAATATCAATATTAAACATGTATGCACCAAATGGTATAGTATCCAAATTCTTAAAGAAAAAGTCAAAAAAGAAAAAAAAAGAAAAAGTTAAATAAGTTATAGGAGAAAATAGAGAATAAAACTGTACTAGCTGGGGAACCTCAGCTTTCCACTCTCAGAACTACATAAATCTAAGTGAAAATAAACAAGAAAGAATTTAAGGAAGTAAATAGGATGTTAGAAAAGTTAGATATAATAAACATCTGTAAAAAATTGAATGAGAACAGAAAAAATATATACCTTTTTTTTCAGTGGTACACAGCACCTACCCAAAAATCGACCATGTAAAATCTCACAACAAAATGCAGGAAATAGAATCATCCTTTTCAGATTATAATGGAACAAAAATTATATTCGTCAAAGGGCTCTGGAAATATAGATTAAAGACACATTGAAAAGTAAATAACAATGCTAAAGAATGGGTGGGTCAAAGAAAAATCACTCTGGTCACCCTCTAGAAGATAGATTGGATTTTATAACTAATAAGATTGCTTCCAAGACTGGAAATGTTCCTTGCAAGATCACTGCTCAATTACCTATACTTGGAAAAAAACAAACCTAGAAAAGGGCAGCCTAACACCTAGGATCTTAAGATTTTCTAAACAGGACTTTATGCTGACCTGATTGGCAAATAGAAAAAGAGAGTGCTTACCAACAGAATCATTCCTTTTAAGATCCACTGAGTGGTCTACTTACTCCTCCTGGCTTTTGTCCAATATTCTTTGAAGCAGATTTGATAAAGCCTCTATCTTTCTCCTTTCTTTTAGCTATAGTAAGGTGGAAGGCCAAGAGCTATTCAGGATGTGCTATAATATCACAAAGCAATAAACCCTTCAATGTTGACCTACATAAAAGCAAAGTAAGACTGTTACTTCCCATGTTCTGGACATTATTTCAGATTACATTAGCTTTATTGGATATCATGTCACTCCTCTATACACATCAAATCTTTTTCAGATGAACACCTTTCTAGACATACTGCAACTAGTTTCATATTGATGGCTTTTTTTTAACCCAAGCATATGAATTTTATTAATTATCAAATTAAAAAATAGATTTAGCCCAACATGTTAGTCTATGCAGATGATTTTTAAAAAATTTTTATAAGTTTATTTTTCTAAAAAAAATTTTAAAAAAAATTGATAATTTTTAACATTCACCTTTGCAAAACATTATGTTCCAAATTTTTCTCCCTCCCTCCCCATCTTCTGCTCCTCCAGCAAGTAATCTAATATAGGTTAAACATGTGCAACTCTTCTAAACATATTTCCACATTTATCATGCTGCACAAGAAAAATCAGATCCAAAGAGGAAAAATTAGAAAGAAAAACATAAGCAAGTAAATAACAACAACAACAAAGATGAAAATACTATTTTGTGATCCACATTCAATCTCTGTAGTTCTCTCTGGATGCAGATGGCCCTCTCCATCACAAGTCTATTGGAATTGGCCTGAATCATTTCATTGTTGAAAAGATCCATCACAGTTGATCATCACATAATATTGTTGTTGCTGTGTACAATATTGTCTTGGTTCTATTCACTTCACTTAGCATCAGTTCATGCAAGTCTCTCCAGGCCTTTCTGAAAACATCCTGCTGATCATTTCTTATAGAATAATGCTATTCATTAACATTCATATCCCATAACTTATTCAGCCACTCTCCAACTGATGGGCATCCACTCTGTGTCCAGTTCTTGCTACTACAAAAAGGGCTGTTATAAACCTTTTTGCACATGTGGGTTCTTTCCCCCTTTTTATGATCTCTTTGGGATATAGACTTAATAGACACTGCTGCTACCAGATGATTTTGAATCTTTCCTGAAATCTAATGCATTAGCTATCCCAGCTTCCCTTCTTTGGGTCATCTACAAATGTAATAAGCATGCCTTCTATGTTTTTATCCAAGTTGGTTTAAAAAGCAAAAGGGTAAACAATATAGAACCAAACACAGATAAGTGGGACACTCCACTAGATAACTCCTTCCAAGCTGAGCTAGCCTGAACCCCTTCCGGACTGAAATTTATTTTTGGATTAGGTAAAAGAAACCGTTTTGGGAGGGTTTCATTTCTTGCCTAGCCTAAATCACTGAATGGGCTTTGCCTCAGAAAAATTAAGAATTGGGAAAGACCTTAGTTTAAAAAGGCCAAGGTCTCCCACTGCATCTGGAGTCATACTTAATCATCCTGATTTATATCTTTTCAATAGAGTCAGATGATTCTGGAAAAGAGAATGAAACTGTACAGCCCTCCTTCTCTTAAATGCAATTCATCTGCAGGACAAGAAATCACCTTACTGATGTCATTGGCCCTCTTCAAGAATGAAGGACAACACTTCGTAGCCTGAATCCACCTACTGTTTTCTGTCAATACTTTTCCTTCTTGCCCAAAAGGATAGCATGAGAGGTTTTGTCAAATTCTTTTCAGGTCTTGGAAAATTATATTTATAGCATTCCCCTCATCTAGTGACCCTGTCAAAATGAGGAAATGAGGTTATTTTGACATGACCTGTTCTTGAGGAAACCACGCTGACTCAATAATTATTAATTACAATGGTACATATTATAGGATAAGATTTTAGTTTTCAAACTTTTTGTTCTCAGGAACTCTTCACATTCTTAAAAAATTATTGAGGAATCCTCTCCCAGAGCATTTGTTTATTTTGGTTATATCTACTGATGTTTATCATATTAGAAATTAAAATATCTTAGTATTATTATGAAAGTAATTTTGATCTAGTGGGTATGAAGATCCCAGCAAGAAAGCCTGGTTTTGAAGCCTGAAAGCTGAGAATAGGGCTGAGAAGGGAATGGACACCAGTCTGGATTGTTTCGCAAAATGGAGGCTCTAAGAGGAGCTTACTAATGAGAGAAATTGGGGGAATAAACCTTATAAGGGGATGTTCCATGTTGAGAAGGCCTTAGAGATGGTTGGATATTTCAGGGTAAGGAAGCCTCAGTCTCTGAGGATAGTTAAAAAATGAGACAAGTTGGTTTTGAAGTTCAGGAGCCAGATAAAGGACATGGAAAGGAAGAAGAAATGGAGGAAGAGGCAAAATTTGAAGTCTGTATATTATAGCTTTTAGAGATGTAAAGACCTGGTTTAGCTGCCATTTTATCTGCCATAGAAAGAAGTTAACCCCAACATGACAGAAAGTATTCTTTTTCATCTGGAAGGCTGATTTTATATATGTATATATATACTTTGCTATGTGGCTTTTGATAACCCTAGACAAAATGGAATTTAATAGGATTTAGAATTAGAAAACTAATCTAGGGATATTTAACCTTTTTTGTGACGAATCCCTTGGGCAGTCTGATTAAACCTAAGGATCTCTTTTCAGAATCATGTTTTTAATGAGGGTGGGAGAGGGTCACCACACCTGTAATCTCAGCTCCTCTGAAGGATAAAGTTGAACAACTTGAGCTGAGAAGTTTCTGAACTATTATGGACTAAACCAATCTAGTGTCTACACTAACTTTGCATCAATATTGTGAATTCTTGGAAGGAATGGAGGTATGTTTGTGGTACCAGGTTGCCCATGGAGGGATGACCTGTGTTGATCAGTATTGGAATTTGCCTATGTATGATATCTGCACTTGAAGCTTGAGTTTGGTAGAGAGATAGAATCTTTAAAATAAAACAAAATAAAAAGTAATATTTTTAAATACATAAAATAAAATAGAGTATTACAAAGGAAACCAAGGGTGGGTGAAAATAAAGATGCAATTGTTATCCTTTCTAAGTTCACAGACCCCTTGAAATCTATCCATGGATCACCTTTTATTAAGTCTTAGAGCTGTGATTTCACTTTTACAAGGTCTGAAAGATGGTAAGTAGCAGAGCTAGGATTTGAAAGCAGGTCCTCTGACTACAATTTCTCTGTTCTGAAAAATACTTCATCAATACTTAAGTATTTTCCATTCCCTTAAGGTGTTATCCTGGGGAAGAAAATAGCAAACCAACCTAGAATCCATTACAGCAACTAGGTGATGCCATAGTGCTTAGAGCATCTGGGTCTTGAGTCAGGAAGACTCATCTTAGTGAATTCAAATCTGGTCTCAGATGCCTACTAGTTGAGTTACCCCTGGGCAAGTCACTTAGCTCTATTTGCCTCAGTTTCCTCAACTGTCAAATGAACAAATGGCAAACTATTCCACTATCTTTGCCAAGAAAACTTTAAATAGGGTTACAAAGAATTGGATGTGACAGAAAAACAACAGCAACAACAACAACAAAGGTATTACCCTAGTGCTTATTTTCAGTTTCTCATCCTCTCTGCTCCATTCACTTTAAAATTCCAAAGGTAAGTCAGGATTGCCTCCAGTTTTCTTGGAGCAGTGAAGCCTGAAAAGTCAGGAAGAGATCCTTTTAACCTAATCTGAATTCTGATTCTTTCAAGGTTCCCCTTAAAAATAGTAAGCACCTTCCTTCTGGATATCTCTCTCTTCCTATCTCTGAGACTTCTTAGTCTCAACCCCTGACTTCTTCCCCAGTGCTCTTCATTAAATTGTTCATTCCAATGGGGACCACCCACACAATGCTGACCCTGAATAGTTATTAAGCCCCTATTTGGAGTTCTTTCTTTCCCTTCAAGGCCCAGCTGCTTAGAGCTAGGGTCTGATTGAAAAATTCTTTGGAAGAACCAGCTGGGGCCCTCTGGGGAGTCAGAAAAAAATCTATGGGGAAGATGGGGGTGGGGCAGTTAATGAAGGCAGATGAAAGAAAGAGCCTGCCAGTTCTGCATCCATTCCTCCTCTTTGTATATTTGCTTTAAAGAATCAGAATTATGCCTAAGTATTTATGAACCCTTCAGGTACTTAATCCCCTCTCCCCAAACAATAGATTTTATCCTCTGAGTTTAGGTCTTAATAAACAAAATTCATTTAAATTGTTTCTGTAACAAGAAGTATATTTTCAGAGCCCACAACTTTGTGGACCTAAGGTCATTGATCTAGGACTAGAAAAGACTTTAGCATCTATCTAGTCTGAGGAAACTGAAAAATTGTGTGATTTGCTCAGTCACACAGATAATAAACTAGATAAGGCCAAATTTGAACCTAGGTCCTTTAATTAAACAGAGTGCTATTCCTACTATAACATACTGGCTTCTTTTCACCCTCATCCTTAACTTCTTCTCTTGTCCACCAAGGATTGCTTATGAGGGCCACCAATACATGTAATCTATCATGATGTTATTTGTGTTATCTTTGGACCAGTGTTGCAGAAAAACAAATTTTAGCACTCCCTCCAAACCACAATTATGCAAAAATAAGTAGGTGTTTCAGAGAGATCCTGAGCCCCACTTTGCCTCATGGGGGGAGGCATTCTCTAATTTCTAATATCTTCTTCCTTTTTTCCCATCAGAAAATTAATAGGACTGAATCCAAATGAATTTATGCTTCTCCTGGCTAATTCTCAAATGCCTCGGGCTGCCATGGATCCCATTAATGAGAGGCAAGTGAAATACAGCCTTCTTTTCCACCATCTCCTCTACTTTGTCCCTTCACCTTGGACCTCAGAGTTGACGTAGCTCAAGGGCCCTGTTGGCCTTGCCAGTGGAGGCCTGAGGTGGGGTTCTGTGGGAAAAACTGGACCCTTGAGATGAAGGGCCTGGGAGATGCCTCTGATAAAAATCTTTATACAATTGAGTTCTCTTCCTTCTCATCACAGTCACAGGGCCCTGGGGAAGTTAGAAGTCAAGCAAGGTCATCAGCTCAGAAAGAGAAGCTGAATTCTTATAGCAGTCTCCCACTCTCTTCCTTCCCCTTCAAGAAATGGTAAGAAGCTAGTGGCTATGGTACTGAACTATAGGGATTCACAGAATCATGGGATCTTAGCATTAGAAGCGATCTTGAACTTCCTCTAATTCATTCACCCATATATGCAGAAATCTTTTTTTTTTTTTTTTTTTGCTGAGGGACTTGGGGTTAAGTGACTTGCCCAGGGTCGCACAGCTAGGGAATGTTAAGTGTCTGAGACCAAATTTGAATTCAGGTCCTCCTGCCTTCAAGGCTGGTGCTCTATCCACCGAGCCATCTAGATGCCCCCAGAAATCTTTTTTATGATATCTCTGACAGCCTGTACTTAGCATTTTCATTGACAGAGAACTCATTAATTCATGACACAACCAGTTCTATAACTGATCAGCTCTTAATTCTTAGAAAGTTCATTCTTATATAGAATTGAAATACTCTGCTCCTGTGTCCTGCTTTTTGTTGTCTTTTGCACAAATCAAGTAGTGCTTCTTCCAAATAAAGCCCTTCAAATATTAGCAAACACTGACTCAGATGTTTAGAACTAGAAGGGACTCTTACAGACTATCTCATTCAACTCAATCATTTTAGAGAGGAAGGAACTAAGGCTCAGGGAGGTCAAAGATTAAGAGATCAAGAACTAGGAAAGACCTTAGAAATGATGTAGTCCAGGCCCCACATTTTAAATATGAAGAAACTAAAGCCCAGAAAGTGAAAGTGCTTTGCCCAAAGTAATACAGATTGCATTAAGGCAAAACTTGAACCTAGTTTTCCTGATTCCCAGTCCTCTGCTCTTTATACTATACCAGTGTTCCAGGTTTTTCCTGTGTTCTCTTCTCCAGGATAAACAAAACTAACTCTTTATCCATTTCTCATATGATCCTAATTTTAGGAGACTTGGGTTCAAATTCCAGTTCTGCTACTTGCTACCTGTGTGCCTTTACTACTTAGGCCAAATCACTCCTTGGGGGGTGGGGGGAGATGTCTCTATTTTTTCAGGTATAAAATGAGGAAGCCAGACAGAGTATGATATCTTTAAGGTCCTTCCTAACTCCAGATCATATGATGCTATGTCTTCAAGTACCACAACAGGTACTTGATGTCCATCATTTAGCCATCAATGGCCTGCCCATTTTCTCATCCCTTATTGGTCTCATCCTCCAATCACTGAGGGAAAGAAATCAACATGCATTCTCTCTCTGACCTCATGCCTCAGTCCAATCCTTTGTCTTTCAAAGACGGAGCTCCTTTTAGATGTCATTAGTTCATCTTATTAGCAATGCTCTATCCAATAATGTTGTTAATGAATTGTTTCAGTCACGTCTGACTCTTTGTGACCTATTTAAGGTTTTCTTGGCAAAGACACTGAAGTGGTTTGCCATTTCCTTCTCCAACTCACTTTATGGATGAGGAACTGAGGCAAACATCGTTAACTGACTTGCCCAGATTCAAACAGCTTGTTAAATGTCTGAGGCTGAATGGATCACCTAGCCACCCACAATAAAACCACAGAATTTCAGAAAGGGAAGATATCCCAGAGTCTCTGTCTGGACAAAAATCCCCTCTGCAACATATGTAGCAGGTAACTTTTGTTTAAAGCCCTTCAGTCAGGATGAGCTTATTATTTTTCTATTCCATTATTCCCAACAGCTCTAATTGTTGGGAAAATTTCCCCTGACATAGAGCCTAAATTGGCTTCTTTTTTTTTTTTTTTTTAGTTCTGAGTGGTTTAATCATCTCCTTTCTTTTTTTT
>JAJPUD010007304.1:52347-70287 GCA_023553655.1 Myrmecobius fasciatus
CTCTCTCTCTCTCTCTCTCTCTCTCTCTCTCTCTCTCTCTCTCTCTCGGCTGAGGCAATTAGGTTAAGTGACTTGCCCAAGGTCACACAGCTAGGAAGTATTAAGTGTCTGAGGCTGGATTTGAACTCATGTCCTCCTGCCTTCAGGGCTGGTACTCTATCTACTATGTCATCTAGCTGCCCCAGATTGTTCTTTTTTTTTTTTTTTTGCTTTTTTGCTGAGGCAATTGGAGTTAAGTGACTTACCTAGGGTCACACAGCTAGGAAGTGTTAAGTGTCTGAGACCAGATTTGAACCTAGCTCCTCCTGACTTCAGGGCTGGTGCTCTAACCACTGTGCATCTAGCTGCCCCTCAGATTGCTCTTTTTTACTTTAATTTTTGAAAGTTACATTTTAAATTCTGAACTCCTTTCCTCCCTACATTATAGCGCTCTCTCGCTCTCTCTCTCTCTCTCTCTCTCTCTCTCTCTCTCTCTCTCTCACACACACACACACACACACACACACACACACACACACACACACACACACATTCTATCTATCAAACCATACTATGCATATTCTATTTATCAGTTCTTTCTCTGGAGGTGAATAGCATCTTCTTTCATAAGTCCTTTGTAATTGGTCTGAGTATTTATAATATAAAGAATAACTTAGTTGTTCATGGTTGTTCTTCAAACAATATTGCTATCACTGGGTATAGCATTCTTTTGGTTCTGTTCATTTCACTCTTCATTATTTCATACAAGTCTTTCTAAATCAACCTGCTCATAATTTCTTGTAGTCGATCACAATCATATATTACAACTTGTTTAGCCATCCTCATTTGATAGGTATCCCCTCAATTTCCTCACCACCACAAAAAGAGCTGCTTTAAATAATTTAGAACATATAGGTTATTTTCCTTTTCTCCTAATCACATTGGGAAACAGATCTAATAGTGGTATTTGTAAAGTCAAAGGGTATATAAATAGTTTTATAACTCTTTGGGTATAATTACACATTGTTCTCTAAAATGTCTGGATCATTTCACATTCCATCAATAGTGTATTAGTGTTTCAATTTTTTCACATCCCATCCAACACTTGTCATTTTAGCCAATCTGGAAGGTAATTATCTCAAAGATGTTTTAAATTACATATATCTAATCAATAATGATTTAGAGCTTTTTTCAAATGACTATATCTACATATCTATATCCATCCATCTATCTGTCTGCCTGTCTACATGGTTTCAATTTCTTCACTGAAAAACTGCCTTTGTCATATTCTTTGATCACTTATCAATTGGGGAACAATTCATATTTTTATAAATTTTGACAAAGTTCTCTATAATTTGAGATATGAAATCTTTATCTGAGAAGTTATCTATAAAAAGTCCCCCCTCAATTTTCTGCTTTTCTCTTAATATTGACTACATTGGTTCTATTTGTACAAAATCATTTTAATCAAATATACTCAAAACTATCTATTTTACATCTCACAATGTTCTATCTCTTGTTTATTCATAAATTCCTCTTTTATACACAAATCTGATAATATGTTCCATGTTCTTCTAATTTTCTTATGATAACTCCCTTTATATTTAAGTCATATATATATTTTGACCTTATCTTAGTAAGAGTATAAGATATTGGTCTACACCCAATTTCTTCCAGACTTCTTTCCAAACAGTGAATTCTTATCCCCAAAGTTTAAATATTTACATTTTTCAAACACAAGATTAATAATCATTAGCTACCTTAATAATTATTTGCTGGATCCTTTGCCTTTCTATTTCTTAGCACCAGATAGTTTTGGTAATTACTGCTTTATAATATAGTGTAAGATCTGATCCTGCTAAATTCCCTTCATTTATATTGTTCTTCATTAATTCCTTTGATATTCTTGACCTTTTGTTCTTCCAAATGAATTTTGTGATTATCTTTCTTAGCTTGTAATATAATTTTTAGGGCATTTAATTGGGAAGACATTGAATAAGTAGAACAGTTTAGGTTAAATTGTCATTTTTATTATCTAGGCTCTGCTCAACTATGAACAATTAATATTTCTTCAATTATTTAAATATGACTTTTTAAATATAAAATGTGCTTTATAATTATGCTCCTGTAATTCCTGAGTGTGTCCTGGTATACTCCCAGATATTTTATACAGTCTACAATTGTTTTAAATGGCATATCTCTTATCATCTCTTTTTTGTAGGGTTTGTGGATAATCTATAAAAGCCCTGATGATTTCTTTGCATTTATTTTATATCCTGCTGCATTGATAAAATTAGTAATTTTTATAACCAGCCTTTTAGTCAAGTCTCTAAGATTCATATCATCTGCAAAAAAATGATAATTTTATGGCCTCATTGCCAAGTCTGATTCCTTCCATTTATTTTTCTTCTCATTGCTATTGCTATCATTTCTAACACAATATTGAATAATATTGGTGACAATGGGCATCCTTGTTTCATTTCTGATCTTATTGGAAAATCCTTTAGCTTATACTTTTTAAAAATGATGTTTGTTAATGGATTTAGGTAGATGTGTCTTATCATTTTAAAGAAAATCCATTTATACCTATGCTTCTAAGTATTTTTAAATACAAATAAGTGTTGTATTTTGTTAAAAGCTTTTCCTGCATTTATTACTATAATCATATGACTTTTGTTACTATTGTTATAGATATAATCAATTATATTCATAGTTTACCTTATGGTAAGTAATCCCTGCATTTCTGGTATAGCTCCCACTTGGTCACAATGTATAATCTTTGTGATATATTGTTGTAGTCTCCTAATTGGTATTTTATATAGGATTTTTGCATCCATATTCATTAATGAAATTGATCTATAATTTTCTTTCTGTTTTTGCTCTTCCTTATTTAGGTATCAGCACCATATTTATTTCACAAAAAGTTTGGGAAGACCTCTTTGCCTAATATTACAAATAATTTATTTAATGTTGAAATTAGTTGATTTTTAATCTGAGTTTCCATAGTCCTTTATCAATTTTATTGCATTATAATATTTTTGCTTGACTATATTTAACTATAAAGTTTTTATGTCCTAATATATGATCAGTTTTTATAAAGGTACTATAAATTACAGAGAAAAAGGTACATTCCTTTCTATTGCCATTCAGTTCTCTCCAAATACCTGTCATATCTACATTATTTAAGATTCTATTCATCTAATTTCTTTCTTACTTATTTTTTTGGTTAGATTTACTTAGTACTGATAGAGAAAGGTTGAAGTCCCTCACTATCATAGTTTTACTATCTATGTCCCCCTCTAATTCATTTAATTTTTCCTTTAAAAATTTGGATGCTATAGCATTTGGTGCATATGGGTTTAGCATTGATATAACTTCATTATCTAGGGTACTATTATGATAATGTAATTTCCCTCTTTATCTTTTAATTAAATCCATTTTAGCTTTAACTTTGTCATAATGATTGCTAACCCTACTTTTTTGCATCAGTTAAAGCATAATAAATTCTACTCCAGCCCCTTATTTTTATTCTATGTATATTTCTCATTTTTAAATGTGTTGCTTGTAAACAAGATATAGTCAGATTCTGGTTTTTAAGCCATTCTGTGTTAATTCATCCCATTCACTCCAGATGTCATAATTACTAATTGTACATTCTCCTCCATCCTATTTTTCCTCATTGCTTAAAGATTATTCTTTGGGGGGGGGAGGATGGGGTGGGAGAGTTGTTGCTGAGGCATTTGGAGTTAAGTGACTTGCCCAGAGTCACATAGCTAGGAAGTATTAAGTATCTGAGGTCACATTTGAACTCAGGTCCTCTTGACTTCAGGGCTGGTGTTCTATCCACTGTGCTATCTAGCTGCCCCTTAAAGATCATTCTTAATAGTTATTGTAACATTCTTTTTTTAAAAAAAAATTGTGGCTGTTCTATTTGTGTTATTGTTTTCATGTATATAGTTTTCCTACTTCAAGTAAATCTTATTTCCACATATACTTTATGTAAATCTTTTCATGCTTTTGTATATTCATCACTGCTGGCAGGTGAAAACTGGTTTTCCTGGTATAACCTCAGCTCTACAACTTGCTAATAAATCCAGGGATTTAGAATTAACCCTTTTTGGTCTTTTGCTGGAAGGAAACTGATAGGAACAAGTTCCCTACTTCCCTCCTCCACATCCCTAACTCCTCCTTAGGCAATTTAGAAAACACTCTCACTTTATTGGTAAAAATAAGAAGCAGTTTCCCATTGGTATCATACTGGCTCTTGGTCTCAAACAATATATAAATTTGAACCCTGAGAAGCTCCAAGCCTTCAACTAAACCACAAATACCTGCTTCCCTCCTGCCCACAGAGGAGTTTGCCCACAGACACTTCCTTCTCTCAGTTGTTTTCTTCCTCCTCCTATAACAATAAAATTTGTTTAAACTCTCTGTGCCCTGGTTACTCTTCATCTTGAATGCCCTTGCACTACAAACTGGTGGTAGCTATGGGAGATGAAAAGCCTATTTGGCAACAAAAAAGCCTTTGGGAGAGGGAAAGGATGAGAAAAACAGGGAAGTATGGAAGAATGGATATCATCCCTTTGGAGCTAAGTAGACAGACACTCTGGGACTTCAGGAAGGAGAGCATCAGTGGTCTAGAGAGGTTGCCCTTTGTACCCACTCTTGCCCCCAGGGGGTAGAGGAAGAAATTAACTCCAAAAGAATAAAGGATTCTCTCCCTTGGCTATTCCTTATAGCAATAGAAGCTTTCACCTAGGGGCAGCTAGGTGGCACAGTGGATAGAGCACAAGCCCTGAAATCAGGAGGACCTGAGTTCAAATTTGGTCTCAGACACTTAACATTCCCTAGCTGTGTGACCCTGGGCAAGTCACTTAACCCCAATTGCCTCAGCAAAAAAAAAGAAGAAGAAGAAGAAGAAGAAGAAGAAGAAGAAGAAGAAGAAGCTTTCACCTGGCAAAGAGAGGGAGTGACCCTGACAGATGGGTGAACAACCTGTAGGTTCTAGAATCTGTCAGGTAACTACTACTACCCAGCTGCAAAATGGCAGGCAGAGGTATAGTGAAGAGGAACTTGTTGGCATTGGAGAGACACCAGTGAGAGGAGTGTAAATGGTTTGAATTATTGAAGAGACACTTGAATTATGCCCATTATGGAAAATGATTGCACTAGGGGGTTTATCCATTGACCCCTTCCTGACTAATACAATGGCTGCCCAGAAGTCTACACAGGACAAAAAACTGCCCTATCAGAATAGCTTTAGGCAGTCATAAAAGAAACATAATCCATACTGGGATAGGGGGAGAAGGGGAGATTTTCCATTTACTCAAGAGAGGTGGTAGTCCATTCCTAGTGAAGTAATTACTACTTTGAGACATGAGACTGTTGGCCCTGCAGTTCATAGTTTTTATGACAATCCAAATAGATATACCTCCCCTGATGATATGATCATAATCTGCCACATGGTTGATGCACTAATAGCCATAAGGACACTAAATGGCCAGCTTCCCTTATCTTCCTTATATGTCCAAAAATGACAGGGCATGGTTATTCTATTGAGTTTTTTCCCCAAAAAAATGACTAGGGAAAGGAAGCCAGGAAGCAATGTTTTGTTAATAGATGAGATTGGATGATATAAGGGGTGAAGCTCCATTAAGTGAGATTCTGGGAGTACAGAGTCAGAAAACAGGGATAGGGGAGAGGGGATTTTTACAGAAGCTTCTGCCAGAACCCTCCTGAAAGGTAATATGATGATAGATGCTAGGTCACAGAGTATTCTGGGAGGACATTTATCAGGTCCCTAACACCTTTCTGGGGCAAAAATACAGAGACTGGCAGGGGGAGTGGAGTTCTGAGACAGCCTCAATAGAGACCCTGAGGAAGATGATCCAAGTGAGCAGGGAGGAAAATTGGAATGAAGAAGATCCAGGAAGGGGGAAAGGTCACCATTATAATGGGTCACTGGGGGACAATGAGCACCTCAGGATAAAGATGAAGAAAAGAAGCTAGCTTAGAGGATTTGTATTCTGCTAGGCTGAAATCCCTTGCCACTATTCCAACTCTTTGCCCCACCCTTGTCCTTTTGACTTCCATCCTATGTCTGGGAAGATCTTTGATATCTACCTTTTATTCTGACCTTTCTCCTTTCAAAGTGGACTAACAAAGTTAGAGGTGGGCATGGTCCCCAGGCCAGCTATTCCTTTAGGAAGATTACGGGCCATATGCCCAGATTATTATAGAATGACCAAATGAGGAAAATGATATTTTCTGGGTCTCCTAGACATCAGAGCCCAAGTAACTATAGTACCAGGATACTCATACATGAGGGGCAAGAGATTTTGCCTCAGTAACTTTAGTCCAGATTCCACTTTATGAGGCCTGTTATATTTACAATGGGGACCATTGTAGCCTATAAAATTATCTATAATGGCAATGTCCATTAAAGAATGTATTTTAAACAGACCTGTTGAGTTGCCATAGTGGGCCAGTCAGCTAAGGTCCATCACTGGTGGACCTTGTCTCCTATTAGCTCAGGAATAGGAAGCAGGGATACAAAAATAGTTCCTGCCTTCAAGGAGCTCACATTCTAGCATAGAAAGAATGAATGCAAGATTAAAACTTAAAAATACAAAATAATTTGGTTAGGAAGAGAGTATTATCAACCAGGGGATCAGGAAAAGCATCCTGTAACAAGCAGATGGTAACCTAAGTTGCATATTGAAAGAAAGCTAAAGATCTAAGAGGTGGAGTTAAGGAGGAAGAGAATCTTGGATAGATGAAGATATCCTGGAAAAAGGCACTTAGGTGGGAAATGGAATGCAAAATTTAGAGAAATGTTGAGGGCCACACTCACTGAAGGAGTCAGCAGGCTGGTAAAGCAAGACAAGGATTTTTATAGAGTAAATGGTGCTGAATTCGTCACAAAGATATGTAAATCCTGAAATTATAGGAGGCATTAACTGACATGGAAAGGTCCTAAAGCCTTGGTGGATCTGAGCATGCCATTATCCAGAATGCATATACTTAGGAGGGTATTATTATTTGATAATAATATTATAACTAGCATAGATTCACATAAGGACAGCAAAGAAGGAATTGCACAGGTACCATGTTGGGGGAAAATTTTATTGAGATTTGAAGTCCAACGTCCTGTTCTGCTTATTATTAGAGCTACTTTCTTATTGGCTGACTATTGTATTATTCTGTTTTTTCTTCCTCGTTCAAGAGTACATTAAATATTCCATAAAAGTGATAGACCCCTACAAGGAAGGAAGGGAGGGAAGTAAATTCTCATTTTTTTTCAAGGGCTAAGCTTGGACGCTAATAATTGTAGTGTTTCTATTTTGTTTTTGTTATTTTTCCTGATTCTGCTTACTTAATTTGCATCATTTCATTTAAGTTTTCTCACATCTGTATATTTCATATTTTTCCTTTCTTTATGGTGCTATAATATTTGCTAATTTTTAAATTTGTTTCTTTTTTCTGTATTGTGTTTTGAGGTAACTATCACATAGTAACTTGGTGATGTGGTCACAGAATATATTTGCCTGTTCATTATTTTAGTGAGATCCAAGATTAATGATTCCTGTGGGGCTTGGAGCTGGGAGTAAGTTTGAACTGAGATGAGCTGGGGATAAAAATCATAATCCTATTAATTGGATATGAGTTTTGAAGGAGAATTAAAGGAAACTCTGAGGGCTGGTTTCTAGACTTAAGAAAGTCTTTAGTAAAGCTGATTAAACTTAAAAGCGTATGCACATACTTGGTCCTGCCGCATACAGCTGTTAACATCTGCCAGCAGACCTTTGTCTTGCTCTACATAGAGTTAGGGCTTGTGAAAATTAAGAAAACATCAACAGATTTAGCATTTATGAGATTATTGCTAACCCTGGGGAAAGCAGTTTCAGTTGAGATGAGTTATTGGAGGAAGTTATAAGGAATTGAAAAGTCAGAGGGAGGTGAGGAAGAGGAGTCAATAAGTATGTCACTTACATATTCCAGAGAAAATGCCCACCTCTATTGAAAGAGCAACTTTCCTCATCATTGGGGTAGATTCACCAACTTCCTCCTCAAACCAATGGGGCCCAAAGTCCTTTGGGGGCAGAGAATGATCTCATCTTCTGAAATTATTTCTTGCTGAGAATGGATATAGAACTGAGTCATCCAACAGGATTCCATTTTTTTTTGAGGGGGTGTTAAGTTGGAACTGATTGAAGCATCCAATGGGTTGATTCAGGTCCCTGAAACTGGTCAACACAGCTGTAACTGACCAAAATCTAGAATAAAAAAAAATCTAAAAATTAGAGGTTAGGATAGTCTGAGATAGAAAAACAAGCCCATAAGAACTTCTATAAGATTTAGGGAGACCAGTGTAGATCGGCCAGCAACTTTTCATGTAAGGAAATATGCTTGTGTCACAAGACACACAGTATAAACAAATGATAAAGATATTTCAGCTTTGGTTTCAATAAAAAATCAAGACAGCAATTAGGTTTCACAGATAGTTGTATTAATTGTTCTTACATTATTTTGTAAACCTTTAAGGATCTTATTTCATAGAGACACAAACATCAAGTAATAGATAACTAGGCCAAATATTCATTCACTTAATTATTTAGGATATAATGGCTACATATTTCCAGATTGAAAACAGCAAGACATTACATAATTGAATTATGTTCATGGCTTCTATTGGCCATTTGTTCTGATTATAGATATTTGATATAAGAGGAAAAAACAGGGGCATGATTATAATACCATCAAAACTGATCCTTCAGACCTCAACCTGGGAGCACACACATGACAGGATAAAGCACCCTTGGCTCAGTTTGACAACCAATCATGCAGTAACAATTCCACCTTATAGCCAGACTGAGGAATAATTAGTTGGCTTCTTATTCAAAGAAACACAATTAAGAAACTGAGTCAGAAGAATCCCACCTTATGCAGAGGCCAAGGTTGTCTTCCCAACTCTTGTCCAGATATAGACCTTCACTTATAACAGTTCAAGAGCACATTTCTCTGAATAGCTTATGATATTTTTCCTCAAATGGTGGATTACTGACAATTCATCAGACAATCATTCCCAAATTCAAAACTCAAAATGATATCAGTTACAATTCCAAGAGATTTCATCTCAATAGCAAGTTTCACCAACCAGAGGCTTCAGATATATATAAAAAACAACAATTTGCAAACCATTATGCAAAACCTAACACGTGTGCCTGCAGGACATAGTCAAAACTAAGTGCAGGGATATCAGATATGTTCAATTTCCAATTGAACAGACAATTTTCAGATGAAGAAATTAAGATCATTTCTAGTCATATGAAAAAATGCTCTAAATTACTATTGATCAGAGAAATGCAAATTTAGACAACTCAGAGGTACATCTCTCAGACTGGCTAAGATGACAGGAAAAGATGATAAATATTGAAGGGGATTTGGGAAAACTGGGACACTAAGGCATTGTTGGTGGAGTTGTGAACTGATCCAATCATTCTGGAGAGCAATTTGGAACTATACTGAAAAAGTTATCAAACTGTGCATACCCTTTGACCCAGCAGTGTTTTTATTGGGCTTATATCCGAAAGAGATCTTAAAGGAAGGAAAGGGATCTACATGTGCAAAAATATTTGTGGCAGCCCTTTTTGTAGTGGCTACAAACTGGAAACTGAATGCCCAAATAGGAGAATGCCTGAATAAGTTATGAAATGTTATGGAATATGATTGTTCTATAAGAAATGATTGGCAGGATGATTTCAGAAAGGCCTGGAAAGATTTACATGAACTGATACTAAGTGAAGTAATAGAACCAAAGAGAACATTGTTCATAGCAACAAGAAGATTATCTGATGATCAACTGCGATGGATGTGGCTCTTTTCAACAATGAAGTGATTCAGGCCAGTTCCAATAGACTTGTGATGGAGAAAGCTATCTGCATCCAGAGAGAGGACTATGGGTACTGAATGTGAATCACAATATAGTATTTTCACTTTTGTTGTTGTTGTTTTTTGTTTTCTTTCTCTTTTTTTCTTTTTTGATCTGATTTTTTCTTGTTGCATATGTTTAACATATATTAAATTACTTGCTGTCTAGGGGAAGGGGAGGGGGAAAGGAGGGAGAAAATTTTGTAACACTAAGTTTTGCAAAGGTGAATGTTGAAAACTATCTTTGCATATATTTTGAAAATAAAAATCTGTTATTTAAAAAAAAAGTTATATAAAAGTGAGGGTGAAATAAAAAAAACTTATCTGGATTGTGTTTGCATTTTAAAAGTCGGAGATCTGAGAGTATGTAGCTCCCTTCTCTTCACCGATTGTGGGGGGGAAGTGTCAGAGAACAAAGAAAGCAGATGTCAATCAAAAAACAGAGAGCAGCCATCAGAGCCTTTTTTCTGGAATCCCTGGAAATTCCTCTTAAATTGTGAATTTATTAGGTTTCTTAAAACTATCTTGTAAGATTATTATCTCTGAGAAAAAAAACTTGTTTGAGTTATACAGGTACCAATGAAGGAATGAATTTGCTGATAATCTACAACTTTGTTGTATAGAAACAATTTCTAATAATTGGCTTTTATACCAGGAATGTTGAACTTAAGACTATCTCCTTTATTATTAAAATGAGCTGTGAATTTTATGAGATAAATCTTTTTACTATTTTACTATCTTTTGCCATTGCAATTGTATAAGACAATCATTATTAACTGGTGTGTGCTAAAGTTGTAAATTTGTTTATTTTAGGCACTAGATTTTAGAAATTTGTGTGCAAATATTGAAATATTACTACTGGAAATTTAAATCTGTGTTTAAACTAGGTTCTCTCTGATAACTCATTCAACCTAATGAGATCACATGTTTCGATAAGGTGTTCTACTGTTTTCTATTATGCAATTTATAAGTTTTGTTTAGTAAAGTTATGATTTCAAAATTTAAAATTACTCTAATATGTACAGGATTATAAGTTTGATATAGAATATGAAGTTTTCCATACAAGAAAATACAGGTGACAATTTAACTATCATTCCTGAAAACTTTTGATTAAAAAGTTTTTGGAAGTTATCTGGAATTGGGATTGAAATTTATATAATTTCATGGTTTTATTTTGGATTAGTTGGAATACGAGGGAATAATTGTGGAATGGCCTTACTTGAACTCTTCCTCCCCATCCCTTCACACAATGGGGGAGATATCCAAAAACACAGCCCCTGCTCTGGGCTCCTTGCTGGTTAAATGAAATTCCTTTCACATTAATTGCTTCTATTATTAAAAGAATGGCTCATGTTTGCACGATGTTCATAACTGAATCTTGTTTTTTTTTTATTTTTTCAAGTCTATGGCTGTTTTAAGGCAGTCATTTGTGATACTGTATCAAAGATTCTACTCTTTAGCAATGCAAGGCATTTTTAAGAGATTTGTTAGAACTGCAAGTTCTCTGAAAATGATTACTTCTACGAAGGTCTCCATCTGTCTTCAGCAAAATTATTTTTTAATTTAAGTGCATCATGGTCTCATTATTTAATGAATATGATAGCAAATATGATCTATAGCTTTCTTGAAGTACCTTGAGCAGAATGTTTTTAAATAATAGCTTTTTATTTTCAAAATACACACAAGGTTTCAACATTCACCCTTGCAAAACCTTGTGTTTCAAAATTTTTCCATCCTTTTCACCTATCTCCTCCCTTAGACAGCAAGTAATCCAATATATGTTAAATATGGGAATTCTTCTGTACATATTTCCAGGGGCAGCTAGGTAGTGGAGTAGACAGAGCACCAGCCCTGAAGTCAGGAGGACCTGAGTTCAGGTTGGTCTCAGACACTTAACACTGTGACCCTGGGCAAGTCACTTAACCCCAATTGCTTCAGCAAAAAAACAAAAACAAAAACAAAAAACAACCCCCCAAAAAACCCATATTTCCACATTTATCATGCTGCACAAGAAAAATCAGATCAAAAAAAAAAAAAAGAAAGCAAAAAAAAAAAAGCAAACAACAAAAAAGTGAAAATACTATGTTGTGATCCACATTCATTCCCCTGTTCTCTCTCTGGATGCAGATGTCTCACTCCATCACAAGTCTATTGGAATTGGTCTGAATCACCTCATTGTTGAAAAGAGCCACGTCCATCACAGTCAATCATCGCATAATCTTGTTGTTGCTGTGAACAATGTTCTTTTTGGTTCTACTCACTTCACTTAGCATCAGTTCATGTAACTCTCTCCAGGTTTCTTTGAATTCATCCTGCTGATGGTTTCTTATAGAATAATAATATTCTATAACATTCATACACCATAACTTATTCAGTCATTCCCCAACTGATGGGCATCCACTCCATTTCTAGTTTCTTGCCACTACAAAAAGAGCTACCACAAACAGTTTTGCACATGTGGGTTCCTTCCCCTCCTTTAAGATCTTTTTGGGATATAGGCCCAGTAGAGACACTGCTGGATCAAAGGGTATGCACAGTTTGATAGCTTTTTGGTATAGTTCCAAATTGCTCTCCAGAATGATTGGATCAGTTCACAACTCCACCAACAATATATTAGTGTCCCAGCTTTCCCACATCCCCTGCAACATTTGTCATTATTTTTTCTCGTCTTTTTAGTCAATCTGAGAGGTATGTGGTGGTATCTCTGAGTTGTCTAAATTTGCATTTCTCTGATCAATACTGATTTAGAGCATTTTTTCCTATGACTAGAATTGATTTTAATTTCTTCGTCTGGGAATTGTTCATATCCTTTGACCATTTGTCAATTGAAGAATAGCTTGTATTTTTATAAATTTGAGTCAATTCTCTATATATTTTAGAAATGAGATCTTTGTCAGAATATTTGGATGTAAAAATTTTTTCCCAGTTTACTGCTTCCCTTCTAATCTTGACTTTGGTTTTGTTTGTACAAAAACTTTTTTTATTTAATATAATCAAAAATAGCCATTTTGCATCTCATAATGTTCTCTAGTTCTTCTTTGGCCATAAATTCCTTCTTTCACCACTGATCTGAAAGGTAGACTATTCTTTGTTCTCCTAATTTGCTTATAGTATCACCCTTTGTATCTACACCAAGAACCCATTTTGACCATCTTGGTATAAAGGGTGTTAGATGTTGGTCAGTGCTTAGTTTCTGCCATACTATTTCTCAATTTTCTCAGCAATTTTTATCAAATAGTGAGTTCTTATACCAGAAGCTGGCCAATAGCTAGTTGTAAACATTTTTTAAACAAAATTTTAGTTACAAGCCAAATCTCAATTCTACAATTTTAGAAAGAAATCATTACTTTTTTATTGTTTTTCCCACCTCACACAAATCTTTTCTCTTTTTTGTGAACCAAGAAAGGGTTCTATCAAATAACTACAAGCACATTCTCATGATGTTTTCAGCAAAAAAAAAAAATTACACAAAAGATTTGGCCGAGACTCACTTAGTATTTCATACTCACTAGAATTGCTTACACCCCCCACTAGAGATGGTTACCATTAAATACAAATACATAGATATATTCACATATATGTAAAACCATTTTGTACATACTTCTACTTATCAGATCTTTCTCTAGTTGCAGACAGCATCTTTCTTCATATGTCCTTTATTTTTAACTTGTGTATTTATAATAGTTAAAATGATTAGTTGTTCAAAGTTGTTCTTAAAATAATATTGCTGTTACTATTGATAATATTCTGGTTCTGTTCATTTTACTCTTGATTGTTTCATGCAAGTCATTCCATGCCCTTCTAAAATCATTGAGCTCATCATTTTTTATAGCACAATAGTATTCCATCGCATCTATACCCTGCAACTTGTCTAGTCATTCCTTAAATGATGAGAACCCTGTGATTTCCAGTTCTTTGTCACCACATAGAGAATTGCTATACACATTCTATTTACAAAGTTTTAATTATTATTTGTACATTTCACCCCATCTTACTTTTACTCATTGTTTTCTTTCTCAGCCTCTCTTTTTACCCTATCCCTGTTACCTGAAGACAGAGCCTTATCTGTAGACAACAAAGGAGTAAGTAGATATGACAAGACTGAGGCTACCCTAGGGAAAAGGGATGGATTGAAGAACAAACTCTTGGAGGAGATAGGATAATGGTGGTGAAGAGGTGTGGGGGATGGAATTAAGGCACAAATAGAAGGATCACCTCTTAGGAACTGGAGCAAAGTAGGAGAGAATGAGATATGATGTTGAAATCGAGAACAGGTAGAAGAGGAAGCTCACAAGAGGACCTCAATTTCCTCAGTAAAACCAAACTTTTCTGATAGAGGGATGGGGAAGAAAAGAATATTAATGATGATGTTGTCTAATGACAGGAGGCCTTTTGGGGGTGTAAATGTAGATGGACTACATTGATTTTCACAGAGGAGTATCCCCTGTAGGAATTGAGAGGGAAAGGCTATCATTAGAGGGAGAAGGGAGCAGGACTGGGAGGTAGGGGCCTAAAAGTTTCACTTTCCAATTTTAATGAGAGCTTCATATTGCCCAGAAAATAAGCATTGAGCCTAGAGAATTTCTTCCACATTATAGATGGCAAAATGAAGACCCATAGAGAATAATGAATTTCTTCCATAGTTACCTAGTGCAGTTATGCAGCATGTTTGTTACAAAATCAAGATTGGTAATACTTGTGTGATCAATCATGGAAAATGGTAGGAAAAAATTTTAAGGGTTGAAAGAGGGAAGCTAGACCTGAAAATTCAGAAACCGGTATTCTGACTTAATTCTCTCCTGGACTCCCAGAGGGCTCAATTTTTCTATGTCTCATGCCTAAGGTCACCTACAGTGTGGGACCCAGGAACAGGCTGTTTTACCAGCATGATGGATATATAGAACTGCTGACGTTATTGAACAGTGGTCTCTTTTCCCACCACCCTTGCTGCCCTGCCTGGAAGCAGGTGACATTAGGCTTTATACCCAGGGTTAGCATATAGTTGAGGATTTATTACTTCCACTCTATTATCTATAAATCAGAAGAGAGGTGGAACCCAACTAGAATTAAGTGGTATATAAAAGCAAGTGGGACTTGGAAAAGAACAGGCAGCCTCAATCCCAGTCCAGTCAGACAGAGAGACCGACAGACAGACCAGGATGAATTGCTGGGATCTCCTGCTGCTGGTCTGGAGCACTTGCTTCTTCAGTCTGCCCAGTGATGCCTTACAACGGTAATACCAAGGCCAAGAGGGTAGAAGGGGATGGGAAGGCTCAGCTGACTAACAGTTAGTGAAGATGATGATTTTTTTTTGTCTTTTCCCCAAAGAACCTTGGGGAGAAGAGGGCTTTTCAAACATCAATCAGGTGGAAGCTCCATCTGTTAGTCAATAAGAAGAGGCAGGGGGCTTTTTCTGTCTAGATTTAGGCAATGGGGCAGTAGGCAAGTATAAGAAGTAGCAAGTTCCTAAGACTGCAGGTGATAAGTAGAGAATAATCAGTTTATTTGCACATGTTGACCATGCCAACTCTCCTCTCCCCTCAGAAACCTGTAATGACTTTACTTTATAGATGGGGAAACTGAGGCCCATGGAGAATAATTGATTTTCCCTATAATTACCTAGTACAGTTATGGGGCATATCTGTATAGCTTACAAAATCAGGACTGATGATACTTGTGTGGCCAATTTCCACCAGAAAAAAAAGGGGAATTTGGGAGCGGGAGGATCACTGATCTTATGTCAGTCTATTCAACCATTGATCATAACTGTAGTATGTAGTATCAATCAACTAGTCAGCATTTTTATATCCAAATTAATGTTTATTAGGTATCTGTTGCATGCCAGACATTGTGCTAAGCTCTAGGATCTGATCTGGATGTAAAATATAGCATGTATGTGTGTGTATGTATGTATATATATGTATGTATGTATATATATACATATACTGAATCTTGAAATAGTGTGAGGGAGTCTAGCTAAATTATGCCAGCTCATGCAGAGAGAGCTAAAAAAAAGTTATTTTTATTGCTACTCACAAGGGGAGAAGGATAAAAACTTTTAGCATGGACAATCATCTTTGTGTGGCCTCTGTACCTACACTGGGCAGCACAAGGCAGGAATAGTATCCACTCTCCCCCTCAGAGTTCAAACATATACTATTTGAGACAAAAAAGTAAGATTCCAATGGGCAACTGCTCTGTTATCTCTAAGACCAGTAAAGTGAGGGCATTTTCTATATTACCTAATAAGGAGTGAGGAATACAAAGCAGAGAAATAGGAATGTGGAACAGAGAAGTAGAGAATTTTACCTTACTGGTACTATTCCAGCAAAAAACTAAAAAGAGTTAAAGCCCATAAAACAATATCTGTATTTATTAGCATCCTGTGGTCCTGAGACTATACCAGGCAAACTTGTTTCCATCAGTAGACAGAAGCCAAGGAAAACAGGAGGTGGAAGTGAAGAGGGGGAACAGCTAATGCAAAGGTGCAGTGTCTGGAGATGGTGTATCTTGTTTGAGGAACAATGAGGAGATAAGTGCTAATTGTAGAGCATAAATCCTCCTGACCTCCAGAGCCAGTACTCTATCTACTATGCTAACTAGCTGCCCCAGGTAGGCTTCCAATAAGCAGAGAGAAAATAGGAGGCAGGCCAAATTCTAGATGAGGGAAATGTCATAAGCAAATTGTATAGGTTCTTAAGAGTTGGCTGTTAATTTTCAAGGAAAGCATTTACATCTCAGTAATTGGCAAAACTACAAATTAGGACTTGACTTACTATTTTGTTGATTGTACAGATTTAATAATATGATTGAGAAAAAGGTATGAATGAATGAATGGAGGTTAAAATTTAAAATGTGTCTTACGTACAATCCCTTTCATTGCCACTCCTTTAAACATTTATTAGCACATCCCTATGTGAATGTGTATTTGGAATTAAGAGTATCTGGGGTTAGAATGTGAATCTGGAAGAAATTAGAAATAAGGATCATCTTCAAATGGAAATGACTACATTGTGAATGAGGAAAGTCCATAACCAAATTTACAACAGATTGATTTCTTGCTTTATGTCCCAGGTGTGGAGGGAGGTTGGACAATTGTTAGTATGACTGGTACTGTGGAAAAAGGGCATTGTTTCAAGTCAGAGCACAGCATTTGGGTTCAAATATTGCTTCTGATGTGATTTTGGTCAAGTCTCCTAACCTAGTTTCCTCACCTCTAAAAAAGAGAATCCATCTAAATGGCCTCCAATGTCCCTTCTCTAGATTTGTGAACCTTGGATCATCCTTAGACAATAGGAGGTATCTTGGCTGAGTGTAGCAGAACAGAGAAGCAACAATGAAGTAGACAGTTTGGGGCAAACACATTTCGTGTTTAGACATCAGGAATCCAAGCAATGGAAATGCTAACCCTCTTCCACAAGACCTTTCCATCACCTAGTTCCCTCAACTTTAGTATAACCACCTTGATATTTGAGAGCCAGCCAGCCAGCCAGAGCCTCAGTGCTGGGCTGGTCCTAGTATCTGCTGCCACCTACTGTTCTCACATAGCATCATCTCTTTCTCAACTCAACTCTAGGGCTCAGTGGATAGAATCCCATGCTTGAAATCTGGAAGACTTGAATTCAAGTCCAATCTTGGGCACATACTAGCTATGTGATCCTGGGCAAGTCATTCTATCCTGCTTGTCTCAGTTTCCTAAAATGAGATGGAGATGAAAATGCCAAACTATTTTAGTATCTCTGTCAAGAAAACCTTGAATGGGGTCACAGACTCAGACCTAATTTTTTTTTTGGGGGGGGAGAGAGAAATTACTGACTCTCAGAGTTGGAAGGAACATCTTCCAAACCAAATCTTCCTTCAGCATTATCCCTTACCCATCTGCCAACATTTATCTAAGAAACCCGTAAAAGACTTCTGCCCATGCTGGAGACAGATGGAAATTCAGGGGCCATGCCAATGACAAGAATGATAAGTTTCTGTTTCTTTTTCCTTAAGTCTCTTAGTCATGAGTGTATATGAAAGAAAGAAAGA
>JAJPUD010007304.1:75287-110234 GCA_023553655.1 Myrmecobius fasciatus
AATAACTGGCATTCATATAGTGCTTTAAGGTTTCAGAGAACTTTAGCTATATTGTCTTATTTAGTTCTCATAACTATGTGTTATATTCCATTATTATCCTCATTTTATGGACAGGAAGAGGTTAAATAATTTGCCCAGGATTACAAAGATGGTGAGGGTCTGAGGCAAGCTTTGAATTCATAATTCCCTGACTTGAAGTCTAACACTATGATAACACCTAACTAGCTCCCAATGTCTATAGTACTTAGCCCTAGGAGTCGCCCATATCTCTGTCCTTATCTATGGAAAAGTTATGTTTTGTTGTCTTATAAAAAAGTAATTTTAATGGCAGTGGCAGCTGAGTATATGGGGTGAGGGATATTGCAATTTTCATCTCAACACAGAAAATGAAGCAGGTGGAGATTAAGGTTAAATGAGAGGAAAATGTCCTTAAACAAGTAAATCCAAACAGGTTTTTAGACCCATGATGTCAGACTCCAAAAGAGATTGATCACTATGGGTCACACATTAGAAAACCACAAGCATTATCTATGCTTCATTGTATTTTTATTTATTTTGTTAAACATTTTCCAATTACATTTTAATCTTCTTCAGGCAATACAACCCCTGATTCAGTTCTCAAATGCCTGGATAGAGAGGTTAGGAGTAGTCTTTATTGGGGGCAAAGGAATGAGTGAAATGATCTTAAAGGATTGGGTAGGAGACCCTGGGAGACTGTAATATTCTTTTTTTTTTTTCTTTACTTTATTCCTGGACAGGATTGTCCTCAAGAAAATGACTTCAATACAGGAAAATATGAAGCTCAGAGGCAAGGATTTGGGGAAATTCAACATGGAATGGATCTCATATATCAAACACCTGTCCCTGCTTAATGTAATGTCTCCTGTTAGGCTCACCAATTTTGAGGATGTAAGTCTTCCAATACTTAACTTTTTGCTTTCCTCCCCATGGCTCCCCAGGGTACAAATTTAACTAGAATGTATGGAAGATATGAAGCAAGAGTTTAAAATAGTTAAGAAATGTTTTTGTCAATGAAGTGATAGAAGTAGAGGAAAATAATTAGAAAATAAATAAAAGCTGTGGGGAAAAAAAAAGAAAAGGAATTAACATCTTGAGCAGAAGTGGTATAAAACCTTGCCTAATCAATAAACTGAAAATTAAAATGAACCAAATAGAAGCCAACGACTCCATGAGACAATAAGAAATATTAAAGCAAAGTCAAAAGAGGAAAATCTAAGGCTTCTCATAGCAAAAATGACTGAACTAGAAATCAGATCAAGGAGAAAAAAGAAAGAATCAAGGGACTACCTTTATACTATGACACAGAGAGAAAGACAGATGACAACACAGACATAGACACAAAGATAGAGAGACAGAGACAGACACACCGAGAGACATACACAGATATGCATAGACAGAGATAGAGAGATCCTAGACATCATATTTCAAGAAATCTTAAAATAAATCTCCCAGACCTCTTAGAATGAGAGGTCAAAGTAGAAATCGAATCCACTAGTCACCTTTTGAAAGAAACCCTCAAATGAATACTTCTAGGAATATTATAATCAAAATCCAGAGCTTCTAGGTAAAAGAAAAATACTACAAGTAGCTAAAAAGTAAAAATAGCAATAATAATTTGTGTTTTATAACCTTTAAGATTTACAGAGTATTTTTGGTTATCCTCAGTGGTATGTATGTACAAGTATTATCATTCCTATTTTATAGATGTAGAACCTGGGGTTTAATAAAGCTAATTGACTTGCCCACAGTTTTTGAGAACCAAAATTTAAAAGTAGGACAGCACTTCACATTTTTCAGTACCTCATTCTGTAGCATTTCAGAAATGGAAGATACTAGAAGAGATCATCTGGGCTAACTTAAAATTATTTGCTCTGAGTCCATCTGATTTTTCTTCCCCACAGACCCAGTATTATGGAGAGATCAATATCGGCGACCCATCCCAAACCTTCCAGGTTGTTTTTGACACAGGCTCTGCTGACTTTTGGGTACCCTCCAGCAAATGTAGCCCACTCTACACAGCGTGTGGTAAGATTCTAACCCTGAAGCACCAAGGTTCAGGCTCTTCTGTCTGGGAGGTCAAACCTTGTGCCTAAGCCCAAACATCCTTTAAGCCTTTTCCCTACTACCTAAGCCTTTTTCCTCCTATCCTCCCATTGACCCATCTAATCTTTCAAAAGGGATAGGGATTTTTCATATTTTTTGTACAGAGAAAATGAAAACCCAGAGCTAAGAGATTTGTATATAGAACCTAAGATTCCTGACTCCCAGTTCCTTGTTCTTTCAGGTAGAAAAATCAAAATGATAACAAGGGCAGTAGGGAAGGAAATAAGGAATCAAATCTGATACCTTGGGGAAGCATTTGAAGTCCTGACCAACCCAAAGGACACATGTCTATGTCTTCCCCAGCCTGCAACAAGACAGAATTTTTAAGCCTATCCCCCTCCCCCAACTTTGCCTCATGTCCCCAGATTCTCATTCTCACTTCTCAGGCCTCAAGGCTTTAATTTAACAGTACCATGCCAGGAACTTGGCCTCTCATCTTTGGCAGTTAGCCATCTTTTATTGACACATAGACCAACCTCATCCTTAGCACTTAACCTCTATTCAAGGAGCTCCTATAATTCCTACCAATTAAGAGTCCATTAATATTGTCCATCAATTAGTATGTGTCACAGCTTCTTAGCCCCTATCTCTGACAGTCTGTCAATCAACAAGTATTTATCGAGTATATATTGTGTACCTCTCACCTCCACCCTTACCCCAAGACAAGAGATGTTTTAAGCTGACTCATTTAAACAATGGTATAAAGTTCAACAGAAATCCTAGAAGCAGAGTATAGAAGCTTAACTAGGGTAAAGTGAGTAGGATTTAGGCACGAAGTAGGAGTACATCCAGTCTAGCAACATGTAAATACCCGTTAACTGCTTAGCTAGCAAGAATAGTGAATTAAAAATAGGAAGCTAATGGATAGTATTCTGGGTGAATCTCACAATCTAAACACATCCAAAGCTACCTAAGTAGTGCCCAAAATAAGTACTGGTGCCCCCAAATCTCTACCTGTCATGAGGAATATCACAAAATATCTCCCGCCTTTCATGCTGATTGGAGCAGGCATTGGGTTTCAGCATTTGAAAAAAAATCTTAGTTATAACTCTGGTGGAATGTGGGGCACCTAGTAGATGCTCAGTAATTTTTTAAAAGTTTTATTAAGAGATAGGGACTGACCTAGGATTTCATTGATATAGGGTTCTCCCAGGTACAAAAATTTCCTCTACCATTGCAAGTAAGCACCTTCTCTGCAACTTATAGTTCTAGATAATTTAGTCCTGAGAACCTAAATGATGTGTCCAGGATCACAAAATCTTCTTTGCTTTAGACTGGCTCTCTACTTAGCCATAATGTTTTTAGGCTATCAGTGTGATTGATCTCACAATCACAGCATTGTAATAGTTACATAGGGATTGGGTAATTATATTTACATTCTCAAAGCCTTCATCTCTCCAGATTATAGAATCATAAATTGTGAGGAAGGAAAGATGGTAGAGATCATCTGTTGGCTTCCTTTCTGGATAGATGAGGAAACTGAAGTCCAGAGAGAAGTGATGTGTCCAGGGTCCCCTGTTAGTAATAGGAAGAGAGTCTAGTTTTGGTCTTTCCATCCTGAACACACTCTTGTCTGTTCTGCCTTCCCTGGCTCCTTTCTCTAACACCTGGGTCTATGTCTCCTTACCAGTGTTCCACCATCAATATGACTCCACCATATCTTCCACTTACAAAGAGAATGGGACCGAATTCAAAATCCAATATGCATCAGGCGAAGTCAAGGGCTTCCTGAGCGAGGATACAGTGACTGTGAGTCCTTCTTGAGGAAAGAGGGCTTCCTGGACCAATTTTCCATAATTTAGGATGCTGGAAGAATTCTTGTGGGGGAGAGGGAAAGCTGAGGAAAGGAAATAGATGTGGGTCTATTCTCAAAACTTAGGAAGACTGGGAAATGGTAGCATTCTGCTGCTTCTCTTTAGTCATTGGGGATCCATAATGTAGCCCATGTACCTAATATAGAAGGCTAAACTACTGTCTCAAAAAGAAAATCTTAATTTTTTGCATATAATTTGCATGTGATTCACTAATTACCTAGAGGTTTTAGTTTATTCTTTCTTCTTTCCCCCTTGGAATATGATTTGAGAATATCAAAAATCTCTGTGCTATACATCTCTTCACTATTTCTAAAATCCCCACTATCCTCATCTCCTTAAGGACTTTGGGAGAACATTAGCGGTTTGAGTGGACTGGAGCATCATATTAACCTGGAGGGGTAAACCACAGGCCAACTAATATATTAGCAAACATGGACTTGTATATGCAGCCTCTCTTTTAGCTGAGAGGAAGACCCTGGGAAATGAGTCACAGGAAAGAAGTATTTTTGGAGGGGAGATGTGGGGAGAAAGGAAATGGATTAAATGTGAAGCTTGGACCAACATCCTCTGGGGTCTTGGGGATACATTTGGGTGGGTATCTTAGGGAGTGGAATGAAGGCATTAGAGAGAAGAGGGTCCTGAGAGGAGATGGAAAAGAAAGTGAAAGATAACAAATTCGACTTATTCTAATTTGGCCCAGAATCCAACCTGCCCCTCTCTTCCCAGGGTTCCACTATGCCTGATCTCTTGAGTGGACTTTAGGCAGGGCTATTGCCAAGGGAGAAGGCCAGCAAAATTTATACCATGTGGCCTACAACTTTTTTTAATCTAGGTGATCAATATTTTTATCTAGATGAAATCGGGTTTTGATGGGGAGGAAGGGTAACCTAGAAGGAGATGGGAGGTACTAAAAGGGGTGCTGGGGGCACACAGGGAGTGGTAAAAGGAGTAGTCTTGTTAGGCAAGCAATCCATGGGATGAGGGGAGTATTATGACCAGAATGGATTAGTTGGGCACTCTAGAATTTTAAAAAAACTGGATCCAAATCTGGACTCCGGTGCTTACTGTTTGATTTTAGGGAAGTCATTTCATTTTCTGGGTCTCAGTTTTCTTTTTTGTAAAACAAGGGAGTTGAACTGACCTCAACAATTCCTTCTGATTCCAAACCAATATTCTTACTACCAATTTCTCTTCTTTTTCCTTCCTAATTCCTCCAAATTTAACTGTTTCCCAAATTGGGAGCCAATATGATGATTTGTTGTAACCCAGAGTTAGAACTGGACCCAGCTGTCCTGGCAATATGCCCGGCCTGCCTGCCAGCCCTCTGACTTCCCTATCCCATAGGTTGGTGGGATCAAAACGACCCAGTCATTTGGTGAGGTCACAGTGCTGCCCCTGTTGCCCTTTGGACTGGCCAAGTTTGATGGTGTCCTAGGTCTGGGTTTCCCTGCCCGATCAATGAGCAAAATCCTTCCTTTCTTTGACAACATAATCTCCCAAGGGAAGCTGAAGAAAGAAGTTTTCTCTGTCTACTACAGCAGGTGAGGCTATTTTTTTGGGTTGTTATCACAGGTGGGAGGAAAGAAGGGAAATTGTGCTTCTGACTGTCCCATCTGCTGGAGCAAGATGGTCAAAAGTCCTCAGTCCCAAAGCCTGGGGGGAAACTTCTATGACATCCAGGGTTTCTTGGAGAGACAGTTGAACCTTGGAACCATGCTAATGTGAAGGAGTCCCATAAATCAAATGAGATATCATGGAAAAGTTATTTTTATTTAGCTTAGGAAAACATGGCTTTGTACATTTACATGTAACTTAACATTTGCCTAAGCTTTACACTTTATAAAACACTATACTCATCTATTTCATTTGCTCCTTATATCACATTGTGAGGTAGGGTAGGGATTATTATCCTCGTTTTATAGGTGAAGAAAACTGAAGCTCATACAGGTGAAATCAATTAGGATTATAAAATCTAGCACTGGAAAGGACTCTAGATCATCTTTTTCAGGGGGTTCTTAACTTAGGATCCATGAATTCCCAAGAATTCTATGAATAGATTTTAGGAGATTTGTGAACTTAAAGGGGAAAAAATGTGTTTAACATTTCCTTCAATTGTTCAAAAACATTATTCTAAGAAAGGGTACTTTGGCTATACTAAACTGGCAAAGGGGTCTAGGTGACAAAAATGGTTAAGAATACTTGATCTAGTCCAGTAGTCATTTAACAGATGATGAGATTGAAGACCAGAGAGGGAGAGTGCCTTGTTATTGTTCTATAGAAAGTGATTTGAGAACTATAAAGTGCTATTGAAACAACTTTAAAGTTTATAAAGTGCTTAGCAGATAGTGTTTTGTGTGATCTTCCCAACAACCCTGTGAAGTAAATATTACCCCTGCCCCATTTTACAGATGAGGACACTGAGGTTCAAAGAGTATACTGTGACTTGCCCCTAGTCATATGGCTATCATGAGACCACAGACTCAAAGAATCATAGATTGAGAATGGAAAACTGAAGCCAAAAGATATATAGCTATCATGAGGTGATATACTATTAGAACTGAAAGAAAACTTAGAAGCCATTGTCTCCAACCCATTCATTTTACAGATTAGGAGACTGAGGCCAAAAGATAGTTATATGGTTATCATGAGAGGTGAAAGAGAACTTAGAAGTCATTGCCTAAAATCCATCCACATTAGGAGAGTGAAGCTAAAAGGTTAAGTAACCTGTTCAAGATCACACAGGTTTATGGGGTAAAATCAAGATTCAAATTGAGAACCTCTTGCTCCAAATCAAGTATTCCTTC
Source organism: Myrmecobius fasciatus (assembly GCA_023553655.1). Lineage (NCBI taxonomy): Eukaryota > Metazoa > Chordata > Mammalia > Dasyuromorphia > Myrmecobiidae > Myrmecobius > Myrmecobius fasciatus. The sequence goes on from JAJPUD010007304.1 coordinate 82,030, forward strand.
CACTGTGCCATGCTGCTATTAAGTCTTTTAGGCCAAACTCAGTTCAATCCCTAGATCAATTAAATCACAGCTCTTTAATGCACCCCACATCCCCCCTTGTTTCCACCAAAGGAACTCAACAATATAGTCAGAAATTAACATGTATTTTACTGGTAGGTGCTCAGTAAATATTCAGTAATCAAAATTATGTCCTAGATTGATAGCTTGCCATCAAGGTCCCTTGCTAGCCATTCAGTGTCCTAGAGAATCTGCTGCAGAAGATTCATGAAAAAACATAAGCAAAAGTTGCTAGAGGTGAGACAATGGATGAGATTCATTCTGCAGAGTTGGAGAGAGCTTCCACTTTGGTGAGATCACAGGTCCTCCTAAGCATCAAATGTCCTACAAAACATGATGCTTCACACACCCAAGTCAAAATAAGACTAAAATAACCATACAGATGAAGTTTGGAATTACTAGAGGGATGAAGGCTAGCCTTGAACTGGTGATCCATGTAAGCAAGAGCTGGGGATGTACATGTTTTTCTTCTACAAATTAGCAATAAGTCAGGCAAACACCTTTGACAGCAGTGACTTTTGTCTGACTTTGGGGGCAAAAAGCTTCAGTCTCCTCCTATTTAGCTCAGACTGAGAATGAAGCCAGTATTCATTCTCCAACACCACACCAGTTGGAAAATAGGGAAAGATAGTTTAAGATGGAACATTTGGCATGATACATAGAAAAAGTGAATAACCTGTTTATTAAAAGTTGATTTGTGGGAGAGTTAGGTACTGCAGTGGATAAAGCACCAGCCCTTGAATAAGGAGGACCTGAGTTCAAATCAACCCAGACACTTGGGTGTGGCCCTGGGCAAATCACTTAACCCCAATTGCCTCATGGGAAAAAAATTGAACAGAAACATTGGGAGAAACCACATGATATAGTGGAAAGAATATTAGGCTCATAGATAGGAAAGCTTGGTTCAGGTTGGTTCTCTCACTAACTAAACTTTGTGCTCTGAGACAAATCCTATGTCCTCTCTTGTTCTTATTTTCCTTCTGTGAAAGATGGGAGGTTTGGGTTAGATGATCTTTGAGATCCCTTATGACAATAACATACTTCAATCACACAAAGACAGACGGACACACACAAATTCATGCACAGATATAGCCACACAAAGACCAACGTTCTCTTTCAAACCAATAGAATTCTTTCCTCTTTCCATCACCATCAATCATCATTGACAATTTCACCAAGTTCTGTTTACTGACATGGCATAGTGAATAGAGTATTGGACTTGTAATTGAAATATCTGCTTACAATACTTATTAATTTGGAAATCTTGGGCAAGTCACCAAATTTCCTGAGGCCTAGTTTCTTTATTCGCAAAACAGGAATAAGAAGAATCCTTGCATTACAGAATTGTGAAGAAAACTTGACCAATGGTAAAAATATGAAGTTTTATGACTCAGCACACTGGAAATCCAAAGAAGGATAAAAAGACATCCCAGCTAGCATTGAAGAGTTTATAAGTTCTAGTTAAAGAGACAATATATACACATAGGAGCATAAATTTTTCAACTGGGAGGAATTTTAGAGATCATCTTCATGGGGATGGAGGTAAGATTTCTGGACCCAGAAAGGAGTCTGTGAATAGTTTTCAGTGGTTCCATGAATCTAGAAAGGAAAAAAAATGTTATTTCAACATAATTGGTTTCCTTGAAATTATAGGCATTTTGTACATTTAAAAATATAATTTTAGAAGGGATCTATTGGCTTTACCAGATTGCCCATAGCATCTATGACACACATAAAAAATGTTAAGAGCTCCTTGTCTAGAGTAGATTTATAGATTAGGAGATTGAATCATGGAATTGTTAAATTCATACAGGTAAGTGAAAGTAGGCTTAGATCCCAAGTCTTCCTGCTCCAACTGCCAACTCTAAAGCTAGCACTATTTTCAATTGATAAATCTAAATACTTAACAAAACTAGACAGCAAATGGTAAGAGTGATAATGGAGACACAGTGGATGGAATACTGGCTCTGAAGTCAAGAGGACTTGAGTTCAAATGTGACCTCAGACTCCTAACACTTACTAGCTATGTGACCCTAAGCACTTAACCCTAATTACTTCACCCCCTCCCCCCCAAAAAGTGACAATGACTGTTAGGGGGAAGCAGGGTAGTAAGGTAAAAAGAACCTGAAGTTTGAAATCAAAAAAACCTGGATTCCAAGCCTAGCTCTGCTACTTAAGTAGCCTTAAGATAAATTATTTAATCTCTGTGAGCCTTAGTTTCCTCATATGAAATATGGATGCATTTTGAGATCTCTTTGGTCCCTTCCAGTTGTAGATGCTGTGTTTTAGAAGAAATCATCACTTGGAACTGGGGCCCTTGTGGAAGGCCTCCAGACACAAGAGAGATTAGACTTTGGCCTTGAAGGAAGGGTAGGTCTTAGATAATAGGAGGGAAGGGGGAAGGCAACTTTATTTGCAGAACTCTGAGACAGAAAGGCACATGCTATGTTTAGAGAAAAAATAAGATTGATAGAGGATTTGTTTTTGAAGAATAGTAAAAGATAAGATTGAAGAGGAAAATGGTAGCTATTAAGAGGTAAGAGTCCAGGGTGAAACTATGGATTACTTTAAATGCCATGATGAAGCATGATGAAGGAGCAGCTATTGAAGGATTTTGAACTGGAGTTGGGGGAGGAAGAAATCGTGTATAGAAAGCTGTCCTATTAGAAGATTAAATTGGCAGCTGTTCTGTCTTAGATTAAAAGGGAGAGACACAGGAGGCAGGGAATGCAATTAAGAAGCTATTAAATAGTCCAGGGAGGTGATGATGAGGACCTGGATTGAGTGGCAGCAGTGGTAGTAGCAGGGGAAAGGGAGGAAAGTAGATTCTGATGAAAAAGAAAGACTCTGAAGGACATAATGACAGGAAGGGCAGAGAGGGGAGTCAAGGAGGATGCTTAGGTTTTTAGCATGGGTGAATGGGAGAGTAATAGTGTCCTGAGAAATGAAGCTGTGAAAGCCAAAAGGAATGGATTAATATGAATGGAAAGATAATTGGTTTTACTCTGGAAAAACAGCACAGAGACAGAGTACATAAGAGAGCTAGCTAGCAAGACCTGGGTTCAAATGCTACCTCTGATATATACTGGCTGTGGGAACCTAGAAAAGTCACTTAACTTCCCAGTGTGCTTGGTCAGAGATGTCAGATAGTCTCCTGGGCTGTTACAATGCTTTAGAATATAATTCACCCAGAATAAAATGCAATTAGGAAATATTAACAAAATCAAATACAGTAAAACATAAATGATGCTAATGTGGTTTTATGCAACCCAAAGGGATCCTTATGTATGGCCTAATTGTCCTATTTGATTTTCAATGGCTCACTAGGATTGCAGAGAACATAGAGGTAGCTCCTTTACCCTGGAGGGAGATACCCACAGCAATGGAATCCTGAATCTAGTTCCCATCTATCCTTCAAAACTTTGGGTTCATGTGACAACATTCATTTGACATGCATTTTTAAAGCTCTTACTGGGTACAGAGTACTGTGCTAGGTACCAGGGGAGTTATAAAGATTAGGTTGGACACAATTCCTTACTTTAGGGAGTTAACAGACTTGCTGGGGAGTAAGACACAGAGAAGATAAACTACAATACATGTCATCACACAAATATATTAGAGAGTGCAAAGAATTTGAGGTGATGTTCATCCATTAAGCAGATGGAGTGAATTTGGGGTAGAGATGGAGAATTTGTAGTCTTCTGCATAGAGGTGACAGTTGAAGCTATGGGAATGGATGAGAGATCTGAAGGACAATATAAACCAAGGAAAAACAAAGATCAGTGCTGTCCATAGAACCCTGATGCATCTCTATAAGGATAGGAATTTGTGCTGGTAAAATGCCCAGAGAAGTGACTAGGGAAATGGAAAAGAACCTATTCAATGCTGTGTCATGGAAGCCCAGAGGGAGAGAGGGCTGAGGAGGCCAAGAGGGCCAAACAAAGACAAAAGGTCAAGAAGAATGAGGACTGTGAAAAACCAATGGGCTTAAGGATTAGAAGGCTGCTGCTGCCTTTAGCAAGAATAATCCCAGTATTAGAAGGACAAAGTTAATATTGATAGATGCCAGGTTATAAGGAGTTAAAAAGACCGAGTGAGGTATTACCTGGTATGATTAAAATGATATTGAGTAATGAGGAAAAGAAGGCAGAGATAGTGGAAATTAGTGGTGAAAGGGGAAAAAATGATAGCTCCTGGATAACAATGTTCAAGGAAAATTTATGTAGTTTTTAATTTAAAAAAAAAAGATACTGAAGGAAAAAAAATCCTATCTTATAGATAGGATTTTTCTTGCACAACTTGTCAAGTATTTTAACATTATTAACATGTAGTAGACTTCCTGCCATCTAGGGGAGGGGAAGGGACTGGGGGTAAAACTTGCAACGGAAAGCTTTGTAAAGATCAATGCTGAGGAACTACCCATACATATGTTATACAAATAAAAAGCTTTAATAATTTTAAAAAAAGATACTGAAGACCTGAGCTCTTTGTGGGTAGAGGAGAGTCCTTAGAGAAGGAGAGATGAAAAAGCTAAAAGGATGATTGGTAGAGAAAGGGTCTTGAAGAATAGGAGGGAAGTGGGCAGGAATCAAGTATAGGGATTGACCTTGGAAAGGAGAAGAGACAGCTCTTCCTCTATGATTAGAGAGCAAGGAGAAAAGATGGTTCTAGATGGCATGGCTATCCCATTTGTAGATGACACAAAACTGAGACTGGATAATTAACATTCTAAAATGTCAGGATTCCCCAAACTCTCAATAGACTAGAACATTAGTCCTCATCTAAGAAGATGAAATTTAATAGGGTTCATACCTACATGATTTTTTTAAAAAATCAATTTTGGGGATGGCACTTTTATTGAAAAAGATCTAGGGCTTTAGTAGACTACAAGCTCAGTATGAGTCAATGAGGGGCTATCGCAGTCCAAAAAACTATTGTGATTTGAAGCCGCATAGCTTTCAAGAATAAGGAGGTGATATTCCTACTGACCAGTCCTTTGACTTAGAAGGACTACATCTGGAATACTCTGGTTCTGGGCAAGAAGGATATTCATAATTTGAAGGGTGTCCAAAGGAGGACAATGACAATGATAAAGAACCTTGAGTCATGAATGTTTAGCCTGGAAAAAAGACTAAGATGGAGAGGATGAGGAACATGATAACTGTCTCCTAGTACATGGAAGTCTATCATGTTAAAAAGAAATTAAATTTGTTCCATTTATTCCCAGAAGATAGAACCAATAGCAATGGAGAGAAGTTGTAAAGAGATTGTTAGGCTAGTGTCAGGAAAAAGATGACTAGAGCTATGTAAGAGTAGTATAGACTGCTTTGGGAGATGATGGATTCCCTCTCAATGAAGATCTTATGAGCAATAGTTGAAGGGACATTTGTAGATGTGAGATAATAGGGACACCATCAGGCATAGATTGGATTAGAGCAGTGGTATCAAATTCAAATAGAAATAAGATCCCTATGGGCCACATATTGACCACAGATTCATGTTGTGTTTTCATTTTGTGGAATATTTTCCAATTACATTTTAATCTGCTTCCTAACTCAAGTATTGTGAGACACATGGGGCCATGTTTGACACTTACCTCTCAACACTTCTTAGATGACCTCTGAGATCCCTTCCAACTGTAAAATTCTATAATTCCATGAAAATTCAGGGAAATTTTGAAGTGAGATGCAACTATCTTTGTTAAAAAGTCAGCAATGACTTTCTAATCTCAAACCTGATTGTTTTCCCCAATTCTCAATCTTCTGAAAATGACCCCATTGACTCTCTTCTCTGAGTTTCCATGGTACAGTATTGTTCTGATTCTCTTCCAATTGCCCTGTATTTTAATAGCTTCCATTTTTTTCTGTTTTTAATTGTACTTATACTAACCACTTCTCATTTACACTTTAATCTGGCCCCTGGTATTTGAGAATTTGACACTGCCTTAAATCATAATAGTAAATAAAAGTGTGTGATAGGCTTAAAGAAGAAACATTTATTATACCTCAAGTTGTTCTAGTAGGCAATAATGGAACGAGATGTCCCATTAGATAATATTCAAACCATGGGTGACCTCTGTGGTCCTTTCCAGCTCCAATTTCTATTATTCTGAGATTCTAAAAGTTGGTACCCATATAATACTAGCTCCAATTTCAAATCAGAGAGTTTCATCATCAGAAAAGGGCATAGACTGGTGAAATCATAATGATAAGATAGAATAGATGAAGAGATTGAATATTCCATCTGTAACTACATGAATTCTACAGATTGAGAGGGAAATATTGGGAGAGTCTCCTGAGAATTTCTTACAGGTGATCATGGACTACAGTTGAATGGGCAGAGAAGGATTGTGGGTTATGATCTATATCTTTGATGGGAATGTCTATATCTATTATAAAAAGCACATTAAACAAAGTAGGAAAAAAATTGAGAACACGAGAGTTTGAGGTAGAGATAATAGGAGGGAGCTTAGAATGGCATATGTATACAGCAGCTGGCATGGACACAAGTACACACACTCATGTGAAACCCATGTGAAACATGCTCCCATTCAATGAATTGAAACACTACCCTTTTCCAATGAAGCAATAGCCAATGAGATGTATGTTGAAGTCTGTGAGCTATGGTGATTAAAATACACTGCTAAAGGTATCTTGAGGATCAAATGAGATCTTCACTATGAAAGAGAGCAGGTATGGGAGTAGCCAAATAATTCCTTCAACTCTTCCCTATCTTTTTACAGGAATTCCGAGTGAGGAGACAAGCCCAGCCTGAGATGGCTCTGACACTCCAGCTCCCCTGCCCCTGTGCTTCCTTAGCAGCATGAACCCCAAGTTACAAACCCTAGCAGCCCAGAGGTGCCTCAGAGAGGCCCCTGAGGCTCACCAGTGGCTGGTTGCTGATGTTCACTGTGCACCCCTATTCTTACTCCCCTTTTTAGTCACAGGTCTTTGCATTCCTAACTACCTTCTTCCTCAGCCTTTCCAGAATCTTTTCCCAAGCATCAAACCCCACTTTATGGGGTCTGTGCCTAAAAGCGCCAACAGGAAGAGAATGTGTGCCAATTTGCATTCATTTTCATGGTGCTCATTTGCACATCTTCATCCTTATTCCTTTTCTACTAATTCCTGCAGTGACTGTTGGGTCAGGTTGGGCTGACCCAGCCTAAAAAAATTAGAGCTGTCCAAAAATGGCATGGGCTAATTGAAGAGTAATTGATTTCTCCAAAAATGGGGTCTTTCAGGTGAAGGCTCAGTGGTCACTTATTGGAGGGACTTCTTATTCAGGAATGTGATTGAATAGTGTTCCACAAAGTCCCAACTATGAGATCCAAAAGAGGAGGAGATGGACTCCTGAGGGAAATGCATGTTCCCTGGTCTTGCTATCCCATGCTGCTTTCTGCATCCTGTCTCCCATGTCCCTTTCCAATGCTTGCCACAGTGCCTGACATTCAGCTGATGTTTAATGTTTGTTAACATGATGTCCCAAATCTCCAAATCCCTTCCCCAATTTTTCTTTAATCCTGGGTCTTTGGGTTTCAGGGGGGGAAAAAACTGTCTTCTATCCTCCAGGAATTCTCATGTGCCAGGTGGAGAGATCATACTAGGAGGTAGCGACCCAGACTATTACCATGGGACTTTCCATTACATCAACATCAGCCATCCAGGCTTCTGGCAGATCCAAATGAACGGGTCAGGAATCACCCTTGGTTCTACTTTTACCTCATCTTCCCCACCCCTGGAATTCAGACACATCTATTGTGGGCCAACCCTCAGAGTTTGAGTCATGCACTTCACTAAATTCAGATACCTCTGGGCTATTATCGGCCCACTAATATCTTTCAGTAGAGACCACTGCTGTCAACACCTAACACAACTAGATATCCATTCACGAGAGGGAAGGATGGGGACGCAGAGAAAGGTGAAGATGGGCCCTACCAATGAAAGATATTGGCAGCTTGATAAAAATAAGAGAGTGCTCCAAATGGAATCAGGAGACCTGGATTTAAATCCTGGATTTGACCACTACTGGCTTTGTGACCTTGGGCAAGTAACAATGAGTTCCAGTAGCTTCAACTGTAAAATGGTAGTAACAGTACTTCTATTATACCTCCCTCATAAAGTGGCTATAGAGAAATGTTTTGCAAACATTAATTGTCATAATAACTTCCCTCTGCCTCCACTACATGGAGGTTCTAGTCCAGTTCCTCTAGGAAGCCTCCCCAGTTTCAGTTCACTTATTTTCCATCAGCACAGCACCTTTTCTGAATCATCTTGTCATATAATTGGAGCATTACATATCCCCCCCCCTCCTCTACCCAAATATCAATTCCCTGAAGTCAGGGACGATATCTATAATTTGCTCTATTCCCAAGCTCTCTGAGGCTCCAAGTCTCTGGAGGTGGGATCAGTGATTGATTCTGCTGGCTTGTGAGCCATCTGTCTGTCTTTGGCCTTCCTATACAGGGTTTCTGTCGAATCCAATGTGTTGTCCTGTCAAGATGGTTGCATAGCATCTTTGGACACTGGAGCTTCCTTCATCACAGGTCCAACAAGCTCCATGAGTAAAGTGATGAAGATGCTTGGAGTTAAGGAAGATGGTGACCAGGTGAGCAAGCCAGATTCTGGGAAAAAGAGAATAGGTGGATACCCCCAAAAAATGGGTAAGAACCAGGGCACTGAGACTGCCTTCCCAGAGAATGGAAAGAGCAGCAGGGAACTAGTTTGGAGGTAGTTATCCTAAATGTGTTGGTCCCATTTCAGCCTGTCCCTCCCCCTACAAAGGCAATATTTACTCCCAGAATATCATAGATGTCAGAGTTTGTAGGAACTTCAGACTGCTTCATTCTACCCTGTGCAGACATCCAAATCACAGAATCTCTTACAGGTGTTCATCCAGCTGCTTTTGGAATACTTCCTTTGATAGGGAGCTTATCACCTTATACAAGGCAACCATTACTATTATATTCAAGAGGTTCAACTATTAGAAAGTTCTTTCTTAAATTGAGCCAAAATCCACCTCTCTATAATATTCAGCTATTGGAGTAGGCGGGAAAATTTACAATTTTCCAAAAAGCATTTGAAGAGAGAAATAATTTGGTCTACTTGGTCTCAGAGGGCATTGTTAAGAGCAATGAACGGAAGTTGCCAAGCCAGATTTTAATTTAATATAAGAACAAATGGCCTAACTTTTTAAAAATTGTTGTTCATTTGTTTCAGTCATATCTAACTCTTTGTGATCCCATTTGGAGTTTTCTGAGCAAAGTCATTTTCTTCTAAAAAATTAAGGCAGCTCAAAAGTGAAATGTGCTGCTCCCACTGAAAGTAAGTCCCCTATAATCAGAGGAAGCATATGATCACCTTATCATTTTGATGGGTATGCTCTAAAGAGAAACTAACTAGAAAATGTTTAATAAAATAGATAAAAATATGTGACATAGATAATATTAACTTATGGTTTTCTATTTAATTTTGACACCATTGCTATAGAAGCAGAAGAGCTTCCTATTCAGATTACAGGTGAAGCTAGCTGATTTCTGAGGTTGCTTTCTACTCTGACTTTTCAAAAGCTCCTGACCTCAGATAGACACTGAGAAAGGGAGCCCACCCAAATACTTCACTTCTTTCTTACTGACCTATGGACCTACCAGTTTGGAATAAATGGATCTCACCACAGGCACTTTCTGCCTACAGTATCTTGTACAATGTGACCTGGCATCCACGCTCCCAGATATCTCCTTCTCCCTGGACGGCAAGCCCTTCACACTCCAGAGTTCTGACTATGTCTTAGAGGTGAGCTTCTGGGTCATTTTTTATCTGATTCTCTGTCTCTGTCTCTCTTCCTCTTTCTATCTCTGAAGTAAAGGAATGTGAGATATCAACTACAGAGTTTGGAATTAAGGTTGAGGGGAGGAGGTTGAGTGTAGAGCTAAAGGGGCTCCTGCTCTCCTTTCATTTAAAAAAAAAAAGGTTTATTTAATAACTAGTCCCAAAATGGTAGGAAAAGGGGGAAGAGTTCCTAAAATCATAAATCTAAAGTGTAAAGGGTCCTCAAAAGTCCTGTAGATTAATCTTATCTTACAAAAAAGGAAACTGAGGCTCAGGGAATTTGTGATTTGTTTATGGTTACAAAGTTATCAAGTGTCAAAGAAGGGATCTGAACTCAGATCTTCATGGCTCTAGATTCAGTGCTTTATTTGCTACAGAGTAGAATGGCATAACAGAAATAATAACTCACAAGGGTTATCAAGTGTTTTTGTCCCAACAACCCTGTAAGGCTGGTAGTATAAGTATTATTCCCCTTTTACAAATGAGGAAACTGAGGCTCAGAGACATGAATTGACTTGCTTGAGGTCATACAGCTAGATAGAGAAAGAGCTTGCCTGGATCCTCTTCTTTTTCAATACTCTCTTGCTGATCTCAGCTCCTGTGGGTTCAATTATAATTGATAAATAAAAGGGACAGCTAGGTGGTGCAGTGGATAGAGCACCAGCCCTACAGGTCTACTCATAAGAACCTGAGTTCAAATCTGGCCTCAAATATTTACTAGCTGTGTGATACCGGGAAAAGTAATTGCTTCCAAAATAATAATAATGATGAAGATAATTGACACATGAATCACTTGTAAATGACTAAAGCTAAACCCAATCCTGAAGGTTAGTCTCACATCTCCAAATTCCTGCCAGACATCTCCACCTGAATGTCCCATCAGCATTTCAAATGCAACATTTTGAAATGGGACTTATGTTCTCCCTTAAAATTCCTCTTCATTGTGCATCAAGACTACCAATCTTCAGTCACCTAAGGTGCAAAAGTTCTCCATAGTCCTTATCTTTTTCCTTTCTCCTTCCCATTTCCAGCTAATCAAATGCTAGCTCTTCTAGATTATACCTTTCCATCTCTTCCATCCATCCATCTCTCCTTTCTACTTACACATAAACCAATCTTATTCAGGCCAGCATCATCTCTCACCTGGTGATTGCAAAAACCTCTTTAAAAAAAGGTTTTATTGATTTTCTTTTCTAACATCACCATAGTAACCCCAAGTATTCCTCCCTCTTTCCCTTCTTAGAGAGCCATCCTATATGACCAATAGTATTTTCTTAGAGAGGAATTAAAAAAAAAATCAGCATAACTGATCCTTACATTGATAGTGTCTGAAAACAGGCACTAAATTCCTGTGGACTTTCCACTTCCATGAATGGGTGAGTTGGGATTATCCTTTTATGTCTCTTCATTTGAATGTTGAGTGATCTTTATCATTTTGTTACATTTATTTTAGATTTTTTGGAGTGTGACTGTTATTTTCATTTCCATTGTTTGTAGTTTCTATGTATGTATACTGTTTTCTGGCTCTGCTTACTTCATTCTGTTTCAGTTCATATTGATCTTTCCATATTTCTCTGTATTCATCACCTACATCATTTCTTAAAGCATAATAACATTTTATTATAATTCATGTACCACAACTGACCCATTCCCCAATTGATGGGAATCTATTTTGTTTCCAATTCTTAGCTATCAGAAAAAGTGCTTCTATAATTATTTTGGAGGATATGAGGATTTTTTTCTTGTCGATAACTTACTTAAGAGTATAAGCCCATTAACGAAGTCTCTGATTCAAAGAGTATGGACATTATAGCAACTTTATTTGAATAATTCTAAATTGACTTTCAAAATGATTGTACCATGTCACAGATCTACTGAAAATGTAATAGTTTTATATAACACCCTTTCATAGTGACTATTGTCATTTTTTGGTCATTTTTTGCCAAATTGCAAGATATGAGGTGAAACTTCAGGGTGTTTTTTTGTTTGTTTGTTTTTTAGTGATAAAACAATTTTTCATGCAGTTGTAAATACTTTGCAGTTCTTCTTTAGAGAACTGTTTTTTTCATATCCTCTGACCATTTATCTATTGTGTATGGCTATTGGTCTTATATTTATTAAATATTTATATATCTTAGATACCAAGATCTTGTCAGAGAAATTTGATACAACAGATTTTCCCCCATTCAATTACTTCCCTTTTTATCCTATATACCTTACTGTTGTTTGTACAGAAGCTTTTTCCATTTCAAGAAATCAAAGTCATGTTTTTATCTTTTGTAATTGTCTTTATTTCTTATTTGATTAAGAATAATTCTTCTACCCATGGCCATGAGAGGTACGTGATATTTCTCTTCTTTTTATAGTTTTTAAATTATGCATCTTTAATATTAAGTTCATATTTAGAATGTATTGTAGAATGTGGTATATAGGTGTTGGTCTAAGCCTAACTTCTGCCAGACTTTTTCAGTTTTCCTAGTAGTTTTTACCAAATGGAATTTTTCCTAAGGCAATTTATTTATGTTTCCTACTTTGTTAACACAGGATTATTGAGTTCCATTGTTTCTGGATCTTCCCTGGCAATCTCTCTATTCTTTAGCCAATTCCATATCGTTTTGATGACTGTTGTTTTATTATATCATGTGTGGTCTGGAAGTGTTATTCCTACTTTGTCCCTATTTCTTTTCATTATTTCCCTTGATATTCTGGATTTTTTATTTTCTCAAATGAATTGTTATTTTATTGAGTCATATAATGTTTCACCTTGATAATTTGATTGATATAGCACTAAAAGTGTAAATTAACTTTGGTAGCATTGTCATTTTTTTTTTAAGCTGAGGCAAGGGGTTAAGTGACTTGCTCAGGGTCACACAGCTAGAAAGTGTTAAGTGTCTGAGACCATATTTGAACTCAGGTCCTCCTGACTTCAGGGCTGGTGCTCTATCCACTATACCACCTAGGTGCCCCTATTATCATTTTTATTATATTAGCATGGCCTTGTCATGAAACATTGAATATTCCTCTAGCTATTTAAGTTCTTTATTTCTTTGAGAAGCACTTTGCAATTGAATTTGTGCCAGTTTTTTGTGCACTTTTAGCGATAGATTCCCTGATATTTTATGCATTTTGTAATTATTTTGAATGGAATTTCACTTTCTATTATTCCTGCGTCTTATTATTATATAGAAATGCTGTTGATTTTTGAGGATTTTTTTTTTTGCTGAAGGTTGTCTCAATTACTATCTTTGTTAATTCCCCAGGATTTTCCAAAAAAGCCTTATATCATCAGCAGAAATAGTTTTATCTTCGTCTCTCTATTCCTTTAATTCAGTTCTCTTGTCTAATTGCTGTTGATAGTATTTCCAGAACTGTACCAAATAATAGTGGAGAGAATAGGCAGGCATCTTTGCTTCTCTTTTGTTATTTGCTGGGGAAAGTTTTTGTATATCCCATTGAATATGATGATTTTTTGATTTCAAATAGATGCTTTTTATACTATTTAAAAAGGCCTTCTTCTTTGCCTATACTTTCCAGGGTTTTTAACTTTATCAAAGGCTTTTTCTGCATCTACTCAGATGCTCTTGTGGTTTTAGATATTATGGTTTTTAATAACCCTTGGTTGCTAGATGACACAGTGGATATAATACTGGCCTGGAGTAGGGAAGAACTGAATTCAAATCCTGCCTCAGATATCTACTAGTTATGTGACCCTGGGCAAGTCACTTTAGCTCTATTTGCCTCAGTGTCCTCTTCTATAAAATAGGGCTAATCATAGCAGCTCCCTCCCAGGGTTTTTGAAAGAATCAAATGAGACATATATAAAGTGCTCAGCAGAAAGCCTCTCTCACACACACACACACACACACACACACACACACACACAGAGTATTACATAAACATTAGTTATCAGCATTATTAATAATTATGTTGATTATTTTCCTAATATTGAATCATTCTTGCATTCCTGATTTAAATTTTACTCTTTTTTTTTTTTGGCTGAGGCAATTGGGGTTAAGTGACTTGCCCAGGGTCACACAGCTAGGAAGTATTCAGTGTCTGAGTTCAGATTTTAACTCAGGTCCCCTGACTTCAGGGCTGGTGCTCTATCCACTATACCACCTAGCTGCCCCCACCTGATTTAAATTTGGCCTGATCATAATGAATGATTTCTTGGAAAAAATCACTTAATGTTTGATAGAATTTTGTTTAAAATTTTTGAGTCAATGTTCATTAATGATACTTTTAGTTTTCTTTTTGTGTTTTATCTTTCTCTGATTTAGGTATTAGAATAATATTTGTCTCATAAAAGGATTCCAGTAGAGTGCTTTATTCCTCACTTTTTGAGAATAATTTGTGAAGTATGGTTATTAAATATTCTTTCAAAGTTTTATAGAATTCTCCCATGGATTCATCAGGACCAGGTGGTTTTTTTTTTTTCCTTTTATAGTTCCTTTATAGGTAAATCAATATTTCCTTTTCTGAGATTGAGGTATATAAGATCTCTGTAAGATTGTCTGACAGTTTGGGTATTTTATATTTTTTAATGTATTCTTATTTCTTTTGTGTTCTCAGTTTTGTTAACATACAATGGTACACATAATTTTCTGATTATTTCTTTTATTTCCTCAACTTTTACTGTGATTTCACTTTGCTCATTTGCTAGTTTATTTTCTTCTCTTCTTTTTAATCAGATTAGCTAATGGTTTGTCAATTTTATTATACTTTTCAAAGAATCAGATTTTAGTTTTACTTACAATTTCTTAATAGATTTTTTGTTTCTAATTTATTTGTTTTTCCCTCTAATTTTTAATATCTGTTTTACAAAAGCCTCTTAATTGATATCCTTGTTTCCAACCTCTCCTCTCTCTGATATTTTCACAACTGCTAAAATAATATTCCAAAATAAAATACAACTCTGATCTAATCACTCTTTTTACTCAAAAATCTCCCATGACTCCTCAGCTCCTTTAGGATATTAGCAATTTTCATTCCTTATAAAAATCTCATAGATTACAATACTCTCTTTCCTTTCAAACAAAATACAAGCTTCCCCATTTGACTCCCACCTACCCTTTTCAATCTTATTTCATAGTACTCATAGTTATAACAATTATAAGTAGTACTAATTTTTATAATGATAAGTATTAATAAATAGTAATAATACTATAAGTACTATTTATAAATAGTAATAATTATTATAACTATAAGCACTACTTATAAATAGTAATTATTATTAGTACTTATAAATAGTAATAATTATTATAACCATAAGTACTACTTGTAAATAGTAATAATACTATAAATATACTCCTTTTTATGAATTTAAATCTGCTCTCAGACACTTACTAGCTATGTGTCCCTGGACAAGTCACTTAACCCTGTTTTGCCTCAGTTTTCTGTAAAAGGAGCAGATTTAGGAAATGGCAAGCTAATTTAGGATCTCTGCCAGGAAAACCTCAAGTGGGGTCAAAAAGAGTTGGATACACCTGAAACAAATGAACAACAAAAGGCATTTAATGGTTGATGAATGAATGAATAAGAAATTAGTAAGGGAAAAGGTCAGTTCATCTCAGTCAAAGAAGTTAAACGGGAATTAGAAATAAGTCATTCTCCTCACCCCCCACCCCAAAAAAGAGGTTTTTTAGGAGTTCTTGAAATAGACAGAAAGTGGACTAATTCAGGAATGTCTATCTCAAACAGAAAGAGATTTCTGTGGGTCTCACATTCTTTTATAGAAGTTCTTGAAATGTACAAGGACTGGACTATAGTATTCAGGAACGTTAATCTCAAACAGAAAGAGATTTGTGGGTCTCACATTCTTGTTCAGTAGTTTTTCAGTCATGTGTGAATCTTTATGACTCCACATATATAATTTCTTATTCATTCATTCATTCATTTATCAACAATTGAATGTCTTTTGTTATTGTTCAGTTATTTCAGTCATGTGCAAATATTTGTGACCCCATTGAGGGTTTTCTTGGCACAGATACTGGAATGGTTTGTCATTTCCTTCTCCAGCTCATGTTACAGATGAGGAAACTAAGGCAAACAGGGATGAGTGACTTGCTCATGGTCACATAGCTACTAAATGTCTGAGGTCAGATTTGAACTCAGGAAGAGGAGTCTTCCTGACTCCAAGCCTGATGGTCTAACTACTTTGCCACCTAGCTGCCCTCTATGAGCCTCATATTAAATTAAAAAACCATAAATGAACATTATCTACATTGTATTGTTTTCATTTATTTAGCTAACATTTCCCAATTTCCCAATTCATTTTCATCTGGCTTAGGTAGCCCTGAGGAGTTTTACATCTGGCCCACAGCAGTGAATTTAACACTTCTGAACTAGAAAAATTCCAAGGTCAGCTAATAATAGAGATAAATATGAAGTAAGTTCCAAAAATTAACTTCCCAAGTACAAGAATGGGGAGAGGTATATAGAAAGTAATTTGATGAAAAGATCAGAGAGATTCAGTGAACTACATGCTCAAAAACAGTCAATATTGTGACAACTCAAAAAGCTGATTTAGTTTTAGGCTATTCAATTTAGGTAATGGTATGGAGGAGATACTAGCTCTTCAAACTACCAAGAATATTGTATTTAGTTTGGTGGGCTGAATTTTAGGAGAAACATTGCTAAAATGGAGATTTTCCAGAGGAAGACAACCAGGATGATTGGAGACACTTGGGGATGTTTAGCCCAGAGAAGACTCTGGGGGAAGGGTTGTGGTGATGGGGGAAAGTTATCTTTAAATGCTAGAGAGGCTGGCTTGTGGAAAAATAATTCGACTTTGCTGCTTGACTCCAGAGAGAAGAACTAAAGGATGGATGGAAATTGTAAAGAAGCAGATTAAAACTTATAAGTAGGATTGATGTAAGGAGCAACCTCCTAAGAACTGAACCACAATAGAATGTACTGACTCAGGAGGCAATAGGTGCCTTCCTTCTAGATTTCTTTTAACTTAAGGTTATATTGCAGATGGATTCTCATTCAGGTACTGTTTGAACCAGATGGTTTCTGAGCTCCTTTCTGAGTTTCTATGATCCTTTCTCTTCCAGTTCTAAGATTCTATTGTGATTTTATCACAAACAGGAACTAAATGGAAAAAAAAAATTTGTTAAAAGCTGAAGTTGGGGGTGGGGGAAGAGAGAGGAAGTGAAGGACCGTGTGGACTTATTTAGGGGAATCAGTCCAAATTCGTCTCTTCTTGCAGGATTTGAAGAGCGACGATAACTTTTGCTTGCTAGCCTTCCGTGGCCTGGATGTACCACCCCCCACAGGACCTCTATGGATTCTGGGAGCAACCTTCATCCGAAAATTCTACACTGAATTTGACCGGCACAATAATCGCATTGGTTTTGCTTTGGCAGTCCAACCTGTCCCTGATCATGGGGCCAAAAGATACAGAGAGATGCTGCCTGGGGCTTAGCTTACATCTTATTTTCTCCCTGTTGGGTTTGATTGTGAGGCAAGTTCCTCCATCGTGTTCTCTTCCTCTCTATTCCTCCAGGCCACTGTTAACCTTCTGTTTTAAATGAGAATAGAATAAAGTTTCAATGCTCAAAACTGGTATTGTCTATGAGATGAGAATAAGGTTTAACAGGAGCTGGGAAGAGAAGTATCACTGTTCATGTGGAACATAAGACAATAATCAGGATGAACTCTTAGACAAATCCATATGGGCTCATAAACCCTAACATCCAAATGGACACATGTATCACCATTTGTTATATAACTGTAATAGCTTCTTAATTGCAGGACTTCCCCTTCTCCATCTGTAAGATGTGTCATTTGAACTGATTTTTCCAGCATGGAAAGGTATTTTCCTTGTTTCTTGGCCAAAATGGCCAAAAAATGGGCAGTCTACTGGTGATGAGCCTAACTAGACTCAGTCTTTGGAAAGCAGACTCCATTTGTTGCCATGCTCTAAGCTAGCTCCCTTTGCAACTAAGGGCAAGCATTTGAAAACCAGCTGGTCCAAGTAAAGGGTATAAGCTTATTGTCGAATACAGGGATTATCCATGACCTAGAGGCTCAATAAAATTGAGTTCTCCCAGAGCTAATCAAGTCCCGATGTGAATGTATGAATATACATATACGCATACAGGTGCTCAGAACCGGAGACAAGCATATTTAAATACAAAGATATACATGTATCTTGCATGATGTATAATTTACCTATGTGAATTCATGACATACATGAATACATGACACCAACACATAAGAACAATATATATGCTCATACAGAATTGGAGACTCTCAAAAAACTTCAGAAATTATCTAGTCCAACCTCATTGCTAAATGCAGAAATCCCCTTTATACTGACCCATAACTAAGAATTTCAGCATCTGTGACAAATACCACAAGCTGCATTGGAAGCAAACAGCAAGGAATAGATGCTTACAGTAGGGATGAAGGGAGGGAGAGGAGAAGTTAAACCCATGATGGGTAGAAAGATCCCTTATATTAGTGTGAGACCAGCACCGAGGAGACAACTGCACAGATAGGGAACAAGGTGGGGCAGGGTAGGAACTCACCCTGATATACCATCAATTAGCATCTTATTTTAATTTTTAATAGTGTCTTTAAGAGAAAAATCTTTATTTCTGATATATTAATCAATCAATAAGCATTTTTGGACAGTAGTTTTTTATTTTCAAAAATCATGCAAAAGAGTTTTCAGTATTCATCCCTGCAAAATCCCATGTTACAAATTTCTCCCCCTCCCTCCCCCCTCCCCTACACAGCAAACAATCCAATATATGTGAAATATATGCATTTCTTCTATACATATTTCCACATTTATCATAGCATCTTATTTTTAAAAATTAGTTTTGCTTACTAAGTGCTAAGTTCTGTTGTTCTGTGTTGCTAAAGACTACAAGTACTATCTATAACTTCCAAATTTAGTATCCTAAGACAAAATATTGGGAACCTCACCTTAATGATGTGTCTACTTTTTCAATAAGTAGGTTAAAAGCACAAAGTCAAATGCCAAGAATCATATACCTATAGGGTTGATAGACAAGACTTTCGGGTTTTGTTTGTTTGTTTTTTAATAATAGTTTTCTTTTTTATTTTCAAAATACATGCAATGAGAGTTTTCATTATTCACTCTTGGAAAATCTTGTGTTCCAAATTGGACAAGGCTTTTGTAAGTCATAAGTAAAATTCATGAATTGTGCCCATGTTACCGTCCCCAAAAAGGCTTGTGCTTTTTCTATAACACACATGACTTAGGTGACATCACAAATAAACATAGCTCTTGGCCACAGAGGATAGAATCTCTGGTCATTAACATTTTGTACATTTTCACCCAAAACCCCACAAACAAACAAAACCCACAATGACATTGAAAAATCTATCAGGCTCCTGCATGTTGGAAACTATCTTTGACTAGTACCTATATGGCAATACTCCAGAGGATCTGCTACTTCATCATTGACATGGATATTCTCTCTAATGATGCATGTTCCAGATCATCCATACTTGCTCTACCGGTTATACCCTCCCATAAATCCACTGTAGGAGTTCTGCCTGATATGCTGGGAGCCTTCTTTTCATTCACTTAACATAGCATGAATATAAATGGAGCATGAGAACTATTCAGACTAGACATTGGAAAATTGGCTGCCTATTCTTGCTACTTGAAGCCTGGGTTCTTCAGACAAATATACAAATGAACAGATATTAGTCTAACGACATATGGAGCAGTCATCTCTAGGAGAGACACAAGAACAGATCCATCCTGACTATAATCTTCTCTTTCATCCTGTTCTCCACTTTATTTTCTTCACACATAACCTCTATCCCCCAACTGGGGCTACTACCTCATTAGGTCATGGCATGAGCCAGACACAGCTCTGGAGTTGGCATAAATGAAAGAGAATCAGACTGAAGGTAAGTACCCTGGCCCCCATTCTTTCCTTTTCTCTTATAAAGAGTTGGTTACTTATCTATTGATTAGAAAGGGAGAGAAAATGGTTCCATCAGGGCCCAGATTGAAAAAGGAATCAAGCATAGATGATATACAATTTTTTTATTAAAGTTTTTTATTTGCAAAACATATGCATGGGTAATTTTTTGACACTGACCCTCCAAATTTTTCCCTCCTTCCCCCCATCCCCTCCCCCAGATAGCAGGTAGTCCAATATATGTTAAATGTTCAAATAAATGATAAGTCTAATATATATACACATATTTATACAGTTAGATGATAATACAATTTTAAAAATTCACTTAAAAGTCATTCAATAGACATTTATTAAGCACCTGCTTTCTCAAAGAATTGTGCTGGGCACTAGGAGTGATAGAAAGTTTAGAAAAGATAGTATTTCTACTCTCATGAAGCTTACAGTCTCATATGGGAATTGGACCCAAATACAGATAACTATGATAAACAACATTATATCATGTATTTGAAATAATTCAAAACCAAGTACTCTATGAAGTACCAGGCTTTCTAGTTATAGCTTTATCTGAGGAAAGGGAGAAAGAAAGGGACTTTTCAGATATAAAGAAAGTGTGAGGAAAGGGATAGAGGTAGGATAATGGTAGTTCAGGGGACGTCTGAAAGGTTTGGTAGGCACCAATTTGTAGGCATTCATGCCCAACAAAGATATTTGAACTTTAAATCACTAAATACTATTTGTTGACTGGCTCCCTGGGAGGGAGAAAAAGGCTACTGGGAGAAATTCTGGTAATTTAAAAAACAAAAGATGTCAATAAAATGTATTTTTAAGAAGACAATATTGAGACATTATGAAGAAAAGTTTGACCCCAATGAAGAACTATGAAAAGACATCCCCACATAATTCCTCTTTTTTTAGAAATTGCAAGTCCATGAATATGGAACATTCCTGTTTTCAATATGTTGGTTTTAATTAATTTTGCTCATTTTATTTATCTTTTCAAAAATCATTATGTAGGGTAACTCTATGTTGAGTGGAGGGTAAGATATAGAAGGAAATCTTGGTGATGCAAAAACAAAAGATATCAATAAAATATATATGAAAAAAACATTAAAGATCTTTAAGCAAAGGAATAAAATGACAGCAACAACAACCAAAAAAAAAAGGTTATTCTTGCACACATATGAAAGACGGATGAGACTAGAGTATGGAAGTGGGAAGATTACATGCCCATCAATGAAGTACTATATTAATTATATTTGGATGGTGGCAGTGGGAATAGAAAAAAAGTGAGATTAATTTGAGAGGATTTTGTAAGTAGAATTAACAGGACCTAGTTAACTGATCAAATATGTGAAGTGAGGATGAAAGACCAGTCAAAAATAATCACAACCTTTCAAAGTAGAAATAATAAAGTCTGAAGGACAAACAACTGTGGGGGGAGGGGGCAGAAAGAATATTATGTTCGACAGTGGATACATTGTGTTGGGATTATCTTGTTACTTAATTATCCCTGTTGTATCCTACTCCCCCATAGAAGATAAGCTCCTTGAGAGTAGGGATTGTTTTCTTTCTGTTTCCCTCTTCCCTTCTCTCCCCTCAGTGCATAGCGTATAGTAGACACCTCAGGTTTATTGAATGATTGGCCTGGACTGAGATACTGGTGGGAGGTGGAGACCAACAGACACGTTCTGCTGGAAATTGGACATTCAGGCCTGGAGGTTTAGAGGAAATGTCAGGGCTGGAGTTTTGGATTAGATTTAAATTGGTTAAAACGAGTTAAAACCCCCGCGGACGGCTTCTTGAACGAAGACCAAGAGTGGCAACCACTTGGGGTCAACAGAAAGGGTACCAAGTTGTCATCTTCTCCCCCTCCCATCCCAGCTTCACTCCTCATCGGTGATCAGGTGGTTTCAGGGGAGTCAGGCCTAGGAAGATAACTGCTAGACAGCGAGTGAGTGCTTCAACCGCTCAGCTTCGGAGCTCCGGGGCCCCAGAGGAGCAGCAGTATCTCCAAGGTCCGACTCGGCCAGCTTCACCCCTAGTCGGGCTGGCACACGCCCCTCCCAGGAAGTGATTAGTGAGATTATCTCCAGATCACCAGGCACTCCCAAGTAGAAAGTATGAAATGCCCCCATCCCTCCATCTCTGGTGTCTGCTAAGCAGAGCTAGGCTTTTCTGTTTTGTAATGAGGATTTTTATTTGTTTTTAAATATTCCTCTTCAAGCAAAATCTTACAAAAAATGAATATTAAAAACTATTTTTCCATGTAATGGGAAAATAAAATAAAAATACTGTTAAATGCAAAACAAAACAACTAAAAAAATAATTCCTCCTCTTCCCCCTGCCCCATCACTTTAACAAGACTGTGGAGTGGCAAGAGTTTGTAGAGCAAGAAGCTTTGGGCATGGCTGTGGAGGTGCGAGGACTCTCCCAGGTGGGCTAGAAAAGGGGAAGAGGGTGTCTAAAGTCAAAGAGGAGGGTGGAGAGCAACTCTTACTGGGTTCAAGAAGTTCAGAGAGGAGTTTCCTCGAGGCAAGGTACTCTACTGTAGGGGAGAAATCTGCAGGGTAAATTTAAGCTGACCTGGCAGCCAGTCGGACACTCATTCTCCGACTCTGGCCCAGAAGTCTCCCAGCTTCACTCTTCTACCCAGGCCCTGGTAGCTAGATGCTGAAGCTGCCAGGGATTTACTCGGAGGGAGCCAGGGCCAGTCCTTCCCAAGCAAGAGAAGTAACTCCCCCTCCATGGGGCCAAAGGGAAAGTGGGATGGGAGTCCAGGCAAGGCCCGAGAATTCTTGGAATCGGGGACCCCCCGCGGGGGAGGGGCGGGGAAAGGAGGAAAGAGGTGGAGCGGGGGTGGGACGGAGAGGCCGGACAGTGCATGCCCCTCCTCCAATCTGACCAGCCCCCCCCTCCCCCGGGGGGGGGGGCGGCTATGGGGAGCCAGGGGAGGGGATGGAAGGAGGGGAACTCACTCCTCCACCCGCAGCTCCAGGTTGCTGCTGCTGGAAGCTGGCTGCAAAATCAGTGAGACCATCCACCATCACGGCAGCTTTCTTCTGGCAGCGAGGCGGGTACTTCCCCGGCTTCCCTCCCCCTGGCCCCTGGCTCCCGGCCCAAGCCTCCGGCTCGTGATGTCACAATCCCACCCGGACCGAGTGTTCCAGTCCCGGCTCCCAGTTGTCCGGCTGGGAAACAGGGGATTGCTCTGGGGGAGCTCGTTCGTGAGTCATGGACTTCTCCTGGCTCCTCCTCTACCACTCCCACTCCCTCGCTGGCCCCCCCCACAAGGGCTAGCGTTCGCTCCTCGGGCTCCGAGGGGGTGGGGCTGCTGGGAATGGCTGTTCGCCCTTCTCCTCCTCTGCCCGGCTCCCTATTTTACCTGAAGAGGCAAAGATCTTGCCCACAGTGCACATGGGGCATGGAGGAGAAGACAACGGCACAGTCCGGGGCCAGCGGGGCCAGCCGGGAGCTGCCAGGCCCCCGGAGGATATCTGCGGTCCAGTACTTCAATACTGCAGTGGACCAAAATCACATCCTTCCCGGAGCCCTTCGGCTCATCCAGGAGCTGCGCCCGCACTGGAAGCCCGAGCAAGTTAAGACCAAGGTACGCGGGCGAAGGAAGGTGCAGGATGGGCGGTGGAAGGGCAGAGAGCTCCGAGAGGGGTGGGGTGGGGGTCCTCCAATCCCTTTCTTCTGCACCCCCTCCCCAGGCCGCCCCGGGGAGGGAAAAGCAACACGTTTCTGGGGATGAGGAGGCTGGAGAGGGGACTGGGGGCTGATCCCGAGAGGAGGCGGGGATGCTGCTATGCTGCTGCGTGTGTGTCGGAGCTACTCGAGAGCTTGTCTGCAGGAGGCATGGGGTGGGAGGGGGTTGATTTTTTTTTTTTTAATTTGCTTGGGAGGGCCGAGGAATACAGGGTTCACTCCATCTTCAGTGGATGGGACTCCCGGATCTCCCTCCCTCTCCTTTTCCCTCCCTCTCCTCCCTCTCTCTCCTTCTCCCTCCCTCCCTCTCTCTCTCTTCCTTCCTCTCTCTCCCTCTCTTTTCTGTCTCTCCCTCTCTCTCTCCCTCTTCCTCTCCCTCTCTCCTTCCTCTCACCACGCCCCCTCTTGCTTGTTTCTGCCATGCTCTGTAGGAGAGGGTTCCACCGCCTGGGGATACCACCCTTGCTCGATCATATCAGATGTGCCTGGCATATATACCTAGTACAGAGGACTAACTTTTTCTGGGAACCCAAATTGCACTCCCCAAACCTATAGTCTCTTTTTCTGGGATTCTTGCCTTAAATTAACTGGGTAGTCTCAGAAATCAGGTGTAGAGGTTCCTAGATATACCTTCCTAGGTGAGAGAAACAGCCTCCCTAAGATTAGGTTGCTTTCCCCAACCTCCCGATTTGTAAGCAAAGTCGCATACAAAGACAGGAATGGAAGGTGAAGGGAGAAGTCATCCATAGCACCCACTAGAGCATGGGGTGTCTCCTAGCCAAGGAGAGCTACACTGTTTCTCCAGCTGACACATCTTTTCTCCAAGAAAAGGCATCACCTGTGTGCACACATCCTATTCCACCTCAGGGCCTACTCATTGAGAGAACATCTAGTCTCCCCCAAGAGGAATGTTAAAGCCTGAGTCCCCCAGACTTGTTTATAAGAACAGCAGGACACTCTGTGCCAGTAGTTATGTTAGAACACCGACCAAGGAGTGCAAGATGGGAAGAGGAGTCAGCCGTAGCCCCCAGAAGGGGATAGGATGCTTCTTATCTAAACAGAGCCAGACTGACTCTTTAGCTGACACATCTTTTCTCCAAGAAATGGCTTCACCTGTGTACACACACCCCATTCCACCTCTGGGCCTACTTGTTGAGAGGAGAATGTCCAGTCTTCCCCAATAGGGATATTAAAGACTGAGTCCCTCTGACTTGTTTCATAGGATTGCAGGACACTATGTTCCAGTGGTCATGTTGGAACATTGACCAAGGAGTGGAAGCTGCTATGAAGGTCCAGGGTGAACTGTGGAAATTGACATTCCAGAGTGAGGAGAGCCTCAGTGTGTACCTGCATGTTTGATGTGTGCTAGGGAGGGTTCGTTTAGAAGAAATAGGTAATGTACACATAGTAGAAAGAGTACTGATGTCAGAGTTGTTAGGAGACTTTGTTGGGTTCTTCTAGCCCTAATTCTGCCATTAATTATGTGGCCTTAGGCCAATAATGATGTCTCTGGACTTCAGTTTTCTCCTCTGTTTAAAAAAAAAATTAAATTGACTTGATCTTTTAGGTTTCTTCTAACTAAATATTCAAAGTACTTTCATTTTGTGCTCTTCTGTGCCTTACTTCCCCCTTCATAATCTTGGTGAAATCAGTCCCTGTGGGCCATCTGTGCAACCTTGGGAATAATTGCCTTCTTTCCACCCAAGACAACATGCAGGTGTCTCATTGATATTCTGATGACATTGCTCCCTGCCTCAGACAACCAGCTGAGTAAAGGGTAATAATAGTATTCTAGCACTTTAAGGTTGACCCTGAGATTCCCTCCATCAACCCTGTGAGGTAGGTAGTACAAATATTATTTTCTCCATTTTACAGATGAGAAAAAGATGACAGACTCAGGTGAAGTTCATATAGCCAATAAGTGTCAGGGCTGGGATTTGAACATAAAACTTCTGAGTCAAAGGCTAGCATACTTTTTAGTTCTAGCTGAGAGAGGTCCCTATGTGAAGTGGCTCCTGCTTTGCTCCCTCTGCCAACACTCTCTATCCTTGAGTTAACTGAAAGGAAGAAATTCAATTGAAGATAAGAGAGGAGTAAGGGGTTAAATTCTATGGAACCCAGAAACTCTCCATCCCAAGGCCCAAGTTGTGAGGAAGAACCAAACAACACCAAAGACAAAGTGGCCTGTCTTGTCATTTTTTATGGGCTCAGGTATAGAAGCCTGGCACTGGGAGAAAAAGCAGAGGCACACTGATTGGGTTGGGAAGAAGTGGAGAGGGCACTGGTGGGAAAGAAGTACCCAGTGGATTTGGGGGCACATTTGGGAGAATTATAGTGATTAGTCTCCACAAAAGTCCTACTCTAATGCCTCATCATGGTCTGATGGTGATCTGGGGTTCTCAAAGGCTATGACAGCTGAAAACAAGCTCTGGCAGGTCTTCCTAAGCTGACAAGGCTTCCAAATATGGGTCCTCTTATGATCTGGGTCTATTGTCTGAGGCCTGTCCTAGCTAAGCTAAGAAAGGTTCAATGAGAAAAACAAAGTTGACTACCAGGGAGTGGATCATTTTGGCCACAGCACTTAAAACATCCAAACAATTCAGCAATAACTAAGGCAGGGAAGGGATCCAACTCATATCAATTGGAGGGAATACCTATATTAAATCCTGGATCTTTTGGAAAATTGGAAATACCATTGTCAATATAGACTCTTCCCATTAGCACACAAATTAATAGTAATTCCAATGGAACTCTGAGTGGGGATGATGGGGCTGGGAAATCCAGCAGCCCTTCTCCTCCCATTCCCCTCAGCTCCCCTCCCCCCTTTCCTTAATTGTATAGCGCTTCACTGATGGGATCACCAACAAGCTGGTGGCCTGCTTTGTGGAAGATGACATGAAGGATGCAGTGCTGGTCCGTGTCTATGGGGAGCGGACAGAGCTTCTGGTGGACCGGGAGAATGAAGTCAGGAACTTCCAGCTCCTTCGGGCCCATGGCTGTGCACCCAAACTTTATTGTACCTTCCAAAATGGCTTGTGCTATGAGTTTCTCCCAGGCATGGCTTTGGGGCCTGAGCATATCCTTGAACCCCGACTCTTCAGGTGAGGTGGGCTCTGGAGTCCAGGGAGAGGTTGGGAACAATTTGGATTGGTGGTGGGGAACTTCTGGGTTCAGATTGTATATTTCTGATATGCTTCTGTCCGGTCTTATCTTAGACCACCGGAGTTTTAAGCCACTTTTTGGCCAACGTAGGTTCGGGGATTTGGAGGAGGGGAAAGGAGAAGGAGGAAGAAATTGACAGAATTCTGGTTTCTTGTATAGATTTTGTTTGAGTGGCAAAGGAGTTCAAGGAAAGGAAGGCTACATCCCAACCTCATCTTCTAGACTTACTCACGTCCCTCCAAAACCTTAGAAATGGCTCATTTGTTCAACATTTTCTTTCTGCAAATGTCTTATTGCCCACTATGTGCTAGGCACTATATTCAAATCTCTAGAGTGCTTAGAGTTTCTCTCCCCTCCCTTCCTCTTGCCCCTAGCCCAGTTATGTACAGAAACTGAGACCCATTCCAGAACTAGTATGTATTTCATCTGAGCTCTGTGAAGGTGATACAATTCCTCCCAAGTTGGGCTTCCCTCTGTATCCCTGGGCTTGAGGATTCTGGGAGCTGGACTTTCCTCCATCTAACCCAGATACATATACTTAATTATTTCAAGCCCAGGTGTAAGCTACCTATAAAGAAAGGGGACTTGGAGATGCTCTTAAGCAAGCTATTCCATCAAGCATTGCTAAGCGGCAGTACAATCCAGTGATTTTAAAATTAGGGTTCTAATTCTAGCTTTGCAACTTATTCCTTATTATTCCCACCATGACAAGTCCCTCCTTTCATATGCTTGCTCCTTCTATGGGGCTGGGCTGTGTCTTTGATTTCTTTAGTAAAGTGAAGGTGTTAATCTCTAAGGTTTCTTCAGTCTCCAAATTCTGTCTACTACTCCTAGATCTAGTGGGAGACCGGTTCTGGGACCACAAAATCTATGCAATCTAAAGAACTGATCCTGGGAGCCCCTTGGGGCCTTAGGTGTGAAGGGAGATTAGGGAGGTGTGGGAACAAGCCAAAGCTCCTGTTGGTTACAGACCAAGTCTTCAATGTTGTTTCTCCCTTGCTTTCATCTGAGCTCTGTGAAGGTGATACAATTCCTCCCAAGCTGGGCTTCCCTCTGCATCCCTGGGCTTGAGGATTCTGGGAGCTGGATTTTCCTCCATCTAACCCAGATGCATATACTTAATTATTTCAAGCCCAGGTGTAAGCTACCTGTAAAGAAAGGGGACTTGGAGATGCTCTTAAGCAAGCTACTACTAAATCTTCAATGTTGTTTCTCCCTGGCTTGGCCATCTTAAGTGATAGCCTCAAGTGAGTATCCTCTGCACTCATGAGCAAGTCTTTCTCAGCCAACCAACTGGGTGAACTGAGAAAATATGATGACCACAGAAGGGGCTTTTCCCTTTTTTTTTTTTTTTTTTTGGAGAAGACACCTCTGTGAGGGTAATTGATCAAAGAGGACTAGGGGGTCATAGGGCACTGGGAATTTGCAAACCAATACAAAGAATTTCTTTAGAAAACCATTACCAGTGAAAGTTGCTTTCACCCCTTCAACCCCACCCCTGCCTTAAAGTTGAGAGCTAAGAACAGGAAGGACTGAC